>JASDQU010322836.1:0-13023 GCA_032191745.1 Picea mariana | reverse complement strand
GTCCTTCAATGGACTAGGCTCTCTGGGATTAGTTTGTCAAATATTCTTTTACAAGCTACTGCTAAACTCCAATGGATTAAATAACTATACCATTGGGTTCAGAATACATAAAAACCCTAGAAATGACTAATAGAACTCTGAAAACGGATCATGGCTCATCCGAGCATGACCTCTTCTACATGTGGCGTTAAGCTTCCCTGAGCTTCCTTGTGACAAAAACACATGTAAAAGTCCTCAAATGCCTTTGAAACCTATCCCAATGTGTTCATAGCATAACAATTAGCCAAAAATGACTATTCAGTCACAAAAAACAGACTTGGGCTCATCTGAGCATGGCCTCAATCAATGAGGGCTTCAAGCTCCCTCGAGCTCTCTGAAACTTCAATGGTGTAAAACCTGCAAAAGAAGTCTTCAAATGCCTTTAAAAAAAGTGCCAATGGATTCAGAACGTCCAAAAACCCCTAGCTGGGCTTTTTCGGCACCTCATTTGGCCAAATAATGAAGAAGTTAGGCCTCTTGCCATTTTCCTCCTTCAAGCTTACTGTCTCTGGTTCGCCAAAATGCACCTCTGTGCATCCAACCTAGCTCATGCGCTCAATCTCGTGCTAAAACCTAGCACCGGGCGCATAACGAAAAAATGGGCGCAACTGTAGAACGGTTAATGGAATTAAGGCCCCCAAACCGCATAGGTGTTGGGCATATGGGTCCATGTGACCTCATTTCCCACACAAAAAAGGCTAGGTTCCAAGAGCGAATGTAGGTGTGACAAGTGGCGGGCGTGTGGTGTTGTAACCATTTCAAAAACCAAATCCACGCGCATTTTATATGATAATCACATGGCGCGTATAGAAATCGGGGGCTATACAAAGCAAAACTCCCGCGCATTGTTAATTGGTGGTCATATGTGTTAACAACACAACCACGGGTTGGGGCTAAGCCCTAGCTCGACCCCCCACCGAAATGTACAACAAGGAGAATTCAAATAATTTTCAAAACATTATATAGTAAGAACTATAATGTGGGTGCGCTAGTTGGTCGGACTTTGTCAAAGCTTTGCCACAGTGGGGGAGGTTCGGGATTCAATCCTCACGGACTCCATAATATTTTGAACTACACCATATACAAATGTGCCACGTGGAAACCCACGCCTGGGCCACGTGGCACCAAACCATTTGCTACAATGATGCCATGTGTTGAAACAGGATTCGTCCACATCTACCAATCAACAATTGCCATGTCATCAACTACCACCTCAGTGTACGGACATGCCACGTCAGTTGCACGACCTCTGCCACGTCAGTTGTACGGACTGTACAGTCAGCAATTTTTTTTTTTGCATGTTTGGCGAATCGAACAGATCGCAATATCTCACTCATCCGATTTCCTTTTGAACCCGAACGAGTTGCGTTGGGTTCGTGACGATGAGGGCTACACAACCGTTTGTTTTGAGATGATTCCGAGAACTTTGATTTTTCAGCTAAATTTTGACCCCTGGTCCGGATTCTGATCACGAGAACTTCTGAAAAAGTTCTTAATTTTAAAAATTACCTCCGACTCTGACTTAGACTCACAGTTCCTTTGAATTTGAATTAGATAGAATTTGAATTATAGTGCCTCCAACTTCAACTCCGACTTGGATAACTTCAAACTGCATTACCTTAGACTTCGACTTGGATAAACTTCGACTTACGATGCCTCTGACTTCAACTTTGAATTGGATAAACTTCAAATTATAGTGCCTCCGAATTCAACTCCCACTTGGATAACTTCAACTTGCATTTCCTTCGAATTCAACTTGGATAAAATTCGACTTATAGAACCTTCGACTCCAACCACGATAAACTTCGACTTGCATTGTGACCGACTCATTTTTCCATTTCAACTTCCAGGTAGTCAACTCTACATTACTTTCTGACTCGAATTTGTGGCTTTAGTGGTCGAGACTTTCTCGACATATAAAAAACCAGAGTACAGGTTTTTTATGCCATATTTGTCTAAACCATAAGTCAGAGCAGTCTGGTCATATGGAAATCGTCCATTTCAAGTATAAGAAAGTGCACTAGAAACTGAGTTCAAAATCTAATATGATATTACAGTAAACATGAGATTAAAATAAGAAGAGTCGAAATCATGTCTAATCAACTGATAAAGGATAAAATACTTGATCAAGATAACTATGAAGTCAAGGAAAATGAATTTAAGGATATAATTAAAGAGCCTTTCCGTAAAGAGATAAACAAAGGAGAAAATGTGTTCCTAATTAAAAATGACAACATTATTGTTATTTTGTTAATAAAATGAAAAGGTGCAATGGTTCATTATTAAAAGACACAATGGTTCAATTTGATACCTTTTGGAGTACTATATAAACATAAAGGTATGGTGAATGAAAGATGTCTCTGTGGTCTACATCAGAAGATCATAATCAAGTTCAGAGTCCAAGGAGGAAAGATGAAGATACTTATGAAGTGAGGGTGGTAGGGAGAAGAAAGGAAGGATTAATGTCCTTTCCTAATTAGAGTGTAAAAAAGGGAGTTGGTGCTTCCTAGGGTTGGTTTCATAAAATAGGGAGTTGGTGCTTCCTAAGGTTGGTGCCCTAAAAAAGGGAGTTGGTGCTTTCTAGGGTTGGGAACCTAAAACAAGGGAGTTGGTGCTCTAAAAAAAGGGAGTTGGTGCTTCCTAGGGTTGGTGGCATAAAGCAAGGGAGTTGGTGCTTCCTATGGTTGGTTCCCTAAACAAGGGGATTGTTGTCTCCTAGAGTTGGTGCTCTAAATCAATCTTCGTATAAAACTTGTAATTTGTAATTCAAGTTTATATTTATTGATGTTATTTATGAAGTTTCTTGCTGATCAATAAAGTTAATAAATAATTATTTAAAATTTGATAAAAGTTATCAATATTTATTCACCCCCTTCTCATTATTGAACTACATTCCAACAAAAATATCTATGTAATCATTTCTTCTGCAAAAAATTGAAAATACACTACAGATATTGCGTGATTCATCCATCGTCGAATCAAAACTCGATGAGAAATATCAATCATCGATCACATGTATCCCATATGATAAATCAAGGCCTACAAAGGCATAAAACTCAGCAGTCGTTGGATCTACTCAATCAAATATGGATCGTTAATCAGAGTCGCTCCCATAGGAGCGATTCGGGTATGGGATTGAAACAAGACTTTGATGACGGAGCTCCGAAATTACATCTCGACCATTGATCTTAAGCTATGAAGGGAGGTCTGAAAGAAGATCTGGATCACCAATATATGATCGATATAAAACACGAGTCATTGATTTTCCTTGACTAAGCCTGGATTCGCTTAAGTAATGATGATGCCATCGATGTCGTCAGTTGGGTCTTGCAAACACGTGGAAACTTTTCATTTGTTCACATGGAGGTTGATGTGGTAGAGGGAAATGACCTGTGTCACCCAGATTTAATGCACTTCTCTATATCTTTGGAAATTTTCACGTGTCCATGTGGCATCCCCTCATTATCCCTGACAGTGCTTTGCTACTAGGCTGAATTGACACTTGACTAGGAACACTTGGGCTCATAGATCAGATATGGACTGTCAATCTGGGGGGGGGCGCTTTCTTGAATCTGGTTCGTTGATCGAAGGTACTCTATCAGAGTGATTAAGGTGTGGCTTCAAACGAGACTCCAAAGAGAGGACTCTGAAGAGATTCAACATGATAAATTTTGACCATCCATCGAAGGTCCTAGAATCACTAAGGGCCATTGATTTCACCATGGTCAAAAAGAAAAAAATGGCTAAGGAAAAGATCAACATGATGACTCCGTCCTGGACACATGGCGACTTTATACTAACCAACAAGGAAGTTGACATGAAAGGAGAGTGAGAAACATGCCTCCAAATCTTATATGATTTGGGGCACTTTTGGTGGGTTTTATGTGTCCACGTGGCCCTCATCGTACTTTGTTGGCAAGTTGATGTGACACATGTCTGGGAGGTTTCAAGATCAATGATCAAATCTGGTTCATTGATCTCTCGGGACACGATGAATGGTGCGATGAGATATGGGCCATCCATCGGAGGTGCTCCATTCAGAGTGCTGAAGGATCAGGCTCGAATGGGACTCCGACAAGATTACTATGAAAAATAATCTCAACCATTGATCGAAGGAACATGAGATCAAATGAGGTTCATCGATCTCACCGTGTTTGAAATAAAAAATCGGCTAAGGCATGAACATTTTTAGGCTGACACCACCTTGGACATGTGGCACCTTCTCATTGGCCCACACTAACCTTGATGTGGCAGAGGGGCGAGAAACGTGTCACCCATTTTTGATATGTTTACCTATGCGTCTGGTGGGTTCCACATTTCCACGTGGAATTCTATGATTGGCTCTGAAAATGCCTCACTGGCGTGCTGATGCGACCCTTTGCTAGGAGGCTTTAATACTCGAGATCATATCTGGACCGTTGATCTTCTCGGGGGAACCATTGATGGTGCTTATCAAATCTAGGTTGTTTGTCGGAGGTGCTCCCATTTGGGTGTTTGAGAGTTAGTGATCTGAAAATCCTTAAACACCACTTATATATTTACATATATACATGCAGTATCTAACTTGATCCAGAATTAATTTACTGATCGAATTGATGTGGTTTACATAATTCTGATGATGTGATATTTATCCAAAAAATCATGAAATGATGACTAGTTTGTAGAATAGTGAGATGACATAGCAGAAATTAAAAGAACTCAAATTACATAAAAGTAACATATTTTTGTTTCATCTTTAAGTTCCCTTCAAGCCAATGAAAATTTCTTTCTACATCTCAAATATAAAAAATCATGAAAACATTTTCTCATAAAAGCCAATTTAATGGACTCTCTTTAATTCCATCACTCAAACCAAGAAAATAAGTTCACCATTGAAATCCTTGTGGAATTTTGAGAAATTTTACTCTAAAGTCAACCAATTTCCAAACTGACTCAATTTCACCCTCTTTGGTATGTAAAACAATGTGCTAAATGATCATTAATGAAAATTTTAGCTAAGACTATTACAAATGACTTCAAATAGCAAAATATACCTCAAATTCATGATCCTTGTGAAAAAACGTGAAAAATGAGTATAAAGTTACCTATGTTCTGTCAATATACCTTGTGGCACGCTTTATGAGGCAAACATACTTGGCCTCTTATTAGCACACAAATAGAGACATTCATATGACATCGAAATCCATACCCTACATTAAAAACTATTCCACCTTGCTATACATGCATACATCAAACTGTGTGGATGTTGGGATCCACACCCAATATATAGGCTCGGTCCCTCCAACCTCTGTCCTCTCATTTGGAAACTTTATTACTAAATTTGGTGGCATATCAAAATGAGTGGTATGGTGGACTAGTGGTTAAGGTGTTAGAGTTATATATGGTAAGTCAGGGGTTCAGGGCCCGCCGACTACCATATATTCACGTGTTTTTGTTGGTTGGTTACATGTATATGCAGATGCTTGTTATCATATGGTTATACCATATGGTATATTCATGGTATGTTTGTTATCCCTTTCTACAACTAGGTTTGGGTTACATGGTATACAATAAACAAAAGTCTAAGGGTGAAGGGCTTAGGCCCTCAGACTTTTGGCCACCCATTTAAACCTTGATACAAATTCAAATATAATTCGTATTATACATGTGTTAAATCACAAGTGATGGCACACTGGTAATGGGATCTTTGTTAAACTTTTGGGAGGTTATGGAGGTTGTGTGTTAGACCCCCTTTGAATCCATAATTATACATAACCATTCCAATATAGGTCAATGGGAGGCTACCACTTGGGAACCTCTCATTGGCTGCCACGTGTTAGTCAATAACTAGTCCAATTGGACTATACCTTGCCCAGTTAGCTGTGAATTAATTTGTCTAGTCATTGTACGATCAAACCACATGGAACCTTGGGGTGTGGACACATCACCTGTACGGTCGTTCCACATGTCACCCTTGTAGTGGTGACACATGTCACCCTTTTACCCCTTTGACTTTCACTTTGACCAATTTTACCTAAACTTTGACCGCTCATAACTTTTGCATACAAACTCTGTTTGACTTATTGTTTGCACCATTGGAAAGATGACGACGAGATATATGCATTGATGTTGTTTTCGAGAGAATCTGGGATGGTCAAATTTTGAGCCTTTATGGATCCCCTGGGACCTCTTTGAGCGTTCTGAATCCTCCTGGACCTTTGCGAGCGTTCCTTATATCCTCCTAGATCACACATTCCCACTGAAGAAGTTTTGTACCTCCAAAAGTATAAATATTCAACAACTTAGTGATGATAATTCACTCTTCCATCTTTTTGAATATACTGGAATTTAGTCTTCATCTCGGGTCTTCAATATTAGGTACTAGATCAGTGTAATTTTGTCTATCTTTTCAGAGTATGGTTCTAAATATAGCCTCTGACACTGTCTCTAATAGCTCTGGTTCTGGCTCGTATATTCTCTGACAACAAAAGTCTTTTTCACTGAATCTCTGCAATACTTGTATATTGTACTTCAATATCCACTCCCATCTTCTATTGCTGAAGATAGTCCATCTTAGCAAATATGAAACCAAGTTGAATGTTGATCTATGGATTTCCCTTTTGGACTCTCTAATCTTGTACTATAGATGTATCTGTAGGAGTCCCTCAATGAATACTATGTCCATTTTCTCCCCTACCTTTAAGAACAACTCTAATGTACTATTATCATATGTACTTGACTTGATTGTTATTAAAGGTATACATCCACACGAACATGACATAGTAATTTAAAGGATGCTTATAGCATGCATCCTTTATGCCTCTTATTTTGAAGAGGATTATTTCTCCTTTAACAGCTCTAGAATTTTTTGTATTACTTCAATTCTCTTTCTGCTCCTGATATACATGCTCCAACTGCCTACATCCTTTTGTTCCTTACTTCCAATTCTTCAAAATCAAGAATGTCGTCTTAGACAATTTGATCCATATCTATCCCTTTTTCTTATTACAAGACAATACATTTATCGATATTGTTGTCTAAAGGATTATAAATCTGTATAACGAGAATCCTCTCACTGTAGAACAATATGTATAGGTGGCTATCTAGAAATCTCTCTAATGAGATTCCTCTCAGTCTAAAATAATATGTAAAGGTGTCTATCTAGAAATCTATCTGAAAAAAATTCCCCTCCCTCTCAATATCATATAAGGTGACAATATAAAAACTCTCTTACAAAATTCCTCTCACTCATACAAGGAGACAAAATCAAAATTTTATAGAGTCCTTCTCACTCTTATAATTTACAATGAGTGGATTTCAAGCCTTGTAATAGACTTTAGGAGATATACACATGCATATTACATTTACAAATATACATATTTACAAAATTTCAAAGATGGTTTACTTTATGGACTCATTCTTTCCATTGTACTGGGAGGAGTCTCACAACTTCCGACCTCTAACAATGCCTCTAATGCTGATGTTGAATCTGACATTGAATCTGATGAAAAATATGAAGTTGAATCCAAGTAACCATTAGACCAAACTATAGGTATTCCTAGTAACATGTTTAACCTCTCCTTACAAATACCAAACATTATTGTTGTGTTTGGAGCAACTTCTCTTGAATACACAAGAACCTATCCATTCTAGAATGTGACTGCATAACCTTCATCTTCAAATTCCACAACTAAGATTATGTTTACATTTAAGTATGGAACATACAACATATGTTCGATTCCAAAAATTCCTCTCAACTCGAGCTAGAATCCTACATATCCATACCCTCTTATTGTTTGTCTCGTGTTGGTTCCATATCCCACATAGAAATCTTTGTCGGATTCTAAGAAAGTCAGAAATATTGATCTCATCCAAATCATGTAGTGAGATGAGACACTATCCATGAACCATTCCTTGATGTATTCATATATCAATTTTCCAATACCAACCATTCAAAAGTATTCTTTCCCAAGACTTTCAGTAAGACCATTAACTTCATCTAGAGTTGTTGCTTGTCTTCTTGCAAGTGTCTTTACATCTTTTCTGTTCTTCTTCGAACATAAGTGGAGGTAAAGTGTCCAACACTTCTCGATATGATTTCCATTTTTACCACAATAAGAGTAGAGTGTATTGTTCCACAATCCCTTCTTTTCATTCCTCCTTTTCCTCTTACTTAAGAACTGATCTGTCTTCTTTTCTGAGGATTTTACTTGCATATATTGTCTCCTTCGACACTTCTCCACATCATGGTTACTAGTTCCACATGAACAACATTGATACATAGACCATTCACCAGTGGGGAAAGTCTTCATTCCTTCTCCTCTAGCATGCACATATTTCCTAGAGATGTCTTACACATGTTACCTTTCTCTGGAATGGAATGTAAGACCAACTTTTTATGTAGGACTTATTAATCTAAATTTCTCTTTGCTTCAACTACTGTTGAGCATTCTCCATCTTGATGGGAAACAAAATAATACAACGAGTCATCTTTCTCGATCATGACCTTTCAAAGAGGCGACCCCTTTTGCATCAAAGACTTTACATTCTCACCTTACCAATATTCATGGATTTGTACTAATGGTTCCAGTTCCTGATTCCTAATTTGCAAATTTCTTTCAAAATCATGAAAAATACCCTTATGGAATACCTCATGACATAAAAATTGATCTTGCAGCCTCCACTTCTCTTCCTCAAGAGCTTGCAAATACATCCTCAACTCATAATTCTCCTTCTTGATTTATCGATTAATGTTTTTTTGCAGCCTCAATTTCATGAGAAATTTACTCATCTTTCCTTCTTGATAAGAGCCTCCAAAGTCTTCACCAACTAAACTCTTGGATTTCATCACAACAACAACTTGCAACACATGCCAAAACTAGCTCTAATACCACTTCTCTCAAAGAATTTGGTCATACAACCTAGCTTTGATACCACTTGATCCGAAAATACTTAGACACCACTTATTTCTTTACATATATACATGTACTATCTAACTTGATCCAGAATTAATTTATTGATCATATTGAGGTGGTTTGCAGAATTCTGATAATGTGATCTTTATCCAAAAAATCATGAAATGATGACTAATTTGTAGAATAATGAGATGACATGGCAGAAAATAAAAGAACTCAAATTACATAAAGATAACATACTTTTGTTTCATCTTTAAGTTCCCTTCAAGCCAATGACAAATTCTTTCTCCATCTCAAATATAAAAAATCATGACAACATGTGCCCATAAAAGGCAATTTAATAGACTCTCTTTAATTCCATCACTCTAAATGAGAAAATAAGTTCACCATTTAAATCCTTGTGAAATTTTGAGAAATTTGACTATAAAGTTGACCATTCTGAACTGGCTCAATTTCACCCTCTTCGGCATGCAAAACATTGTGTTAAATGCCCATTAATGAAAATTTGAGCTAACATTGTTAAAAATGAATTCAAATCACAAAATATACCTCAATTTCATGATCCTTGCGAAAAATAGTGAAAAATAAGTATAAAGTTTCCTATGTTCCGTCGATATACCTCGTGGCATGCTTTACGAGACAACCTTACTTGGCCTCCACTTAGCACACAAATCGATATAACCGTATGACCTAAAAATATGTACCCTGCATTGAAAACTTTTCCACCTCAGGATCCGTGAAAACCTCAAAATATTTTCATACCTCGAATTGTGTGCACATTGGGATCCACACCCAATATATAGGCTCGAGCCCTCCAACCTCCATCCGCTCATTTGGAAACTTTATTACTAAATTTGGTGGCATCCCGAAATGAGTGGGACGATTAGCCTAGTGGTTAAGGAATTGGTGTTATATATAGTAATTTGAGGGTTCAAGCCCCACCGACTACCATATATTTGTGCATTTTTGTTGGTTGGTTACATATATATGCAGATGGTTGTCATCATATGGTATATCCGTGGTATGTTTGTTATCACTTTCTGCGAAAAGGTGTGGGTTACATGGTATAAAATAAAACAAAGGCTAAGGGTCAAGGGATTAGGCCCTCGACCCTTTGGCCACCCATTTAAACCTTGATACAAATTCAAATATTATTGGCACTATACATGTGTTAAGTTACAAGTGATGGTGTGATGGTAATGGGGTCTTTGTTAGACCTTTGGGAGGTTATGTAGGTTGTTGGTTTGACCCCCGTCGAGTCCATAATTTTACATAACCATACCAATATAGGCCAATGGGGGGATTCCACATGGCAACTACTCATTGGCTAAACCTTGCCACTTGTCAATCAACAACTGGTCCAACTTGACTGTACCTTGCCCGGTCAGATGCCAATTCATCTATCTAGTCATTGTACGATCAACCCACGTGGCACCTTGGGGTGTGTCCATGCCACTTCTACATTCATGCCATATGTCACCCTTTTACTCCTTTGACTTTGACTTTGACTAGTTTGACCTAAACATTGACCACTCATAAATTTTGCATATGAACTCTGTTTGACTTGTCGTTTTCATCGTTGGAAAGATGATGAAGAGTTACACACATTGATTTCATTTTTGAAAGAATATGAGACGATCAAATTTTGAGCATTTATGGATCCCATGGGACCTCTATGAGCATTCTGAATCCTCCTGGAACTCTATGAGCATTCCTTAGATCCCACTAAATCACACCTTCCCACTAAAGAAAATTTGGACCTCTAAAAGTATAAGCATTCAACAAATTTAGTGATGATAATTCACTCTTCCATCTTGTTGAATCTTCTGGAATTTAGTCTTCATCTTGGGTGTTCAATATTAGGTATTAGATCAATTTAATTTTTTCTATCTTTCCAGAGTATGGCTCTGAAGTTGGCCTTTGACACTGTCGCTACTAGCTTCGGTTCTGGCTCATATATTGCATGACAAAAAAAGTCTTGTTCACTGAAACTATGCAATACATGGATCCTGTACTTCAACATCCACTCCCATCTTCTATTACTGAAGATATTCTATCTCGACCAATATGAAACCAAGTTGAATGTTGATCTATGCCTTTCCCTTTTGGACTCTCTACTCTTGTACTGCTGATGTATCTATATGAGTCCCTGAATGAATACTCTATCCATTGTCTCCTTTGCCTTGAAACAACTATGTTGTACTGTTATCATTTATACTTGACTTGATTGTTGTTCAAGGTATACATCCACACGAACATGACATAGTAATTTAAAATATGCTTCATCCTTTATGCCTCTTATTTTTGAAGAGGATTATTTCTCTTGTACCATCTCTAGAAAGTTTTACATTACTTCGATGCTCTTTTCGTTCCTCATCTACATGCTCCAACTGTCTGCATCCTTTTGTTCCTTCACTTCAAGTTCTTCAGAATCAAGAATGTTGTCTTAGACAATTCGATCCATATCTATCCCTTTATCTTATTACAAGACAACACATTTGAATATATTGTTGTCTAAAGGCTTAGAAATATTTATAACAAGATTCCTCTCACTGTAGAACAATATGTATAAGTGGCTATCTAGAAATCTCTCTAATGAGATTCCTCTCGCTCTAAAAAAATATGTAAAGGTGACTATCTATAAATCTCTCTTAATGATATTCCTCTCACTCTCAACATAATATAAGGTGGCAATATAGAAACTCTCCTACAAAATTTCTCTCACTCATACAAGGCGACAATATATAAATTTTTCAGAGTCCCTCTCACTCTTATAATTTACAATGAGTGGATTTCAATCCTTCTAATAGACTTTAGGAGATATACACATATGCATATTACATTTATAAATATACATATTTAAAAAATTTCAAAGATGGTTTACTTTATGGACTCATTCTTCCCATTGTATTGGGAAGAGACTCATAGCCTCCGACCTCTGACGTTGATGTTGAATCTGACATTGAATATGATGTTGAATACAAGTAACCATTAGAAAAAACTATAGGTATTCCTAGTAAACTGTAAAACCTCTCCTTACGAACACCAAACACTATTGATGTGTCTAGAGCAACTTCTCTTGAATACACAAGTACTTGGCCATTCTAGAATGTGACTGCATAGTCTTCATCTTAAAATGCCACAACTGAGAGTAGGCTTACCTTTAAGTCTGGAACATACAATATATGTTCGATTCCCATAGATCCTCACAACTCGAGCTGGAACCTTGCATATCCATACTGTTGAAATAATGTAACTGTGAAGAGTATTCTTATTATTATTGTTATTTTATTCATTGGATTAATCCCCATTGTGGATTAATCATGTCGGTAATTGTATTAGGACCAAATCCCCTTTTGCGGATTGGTCATCGGACAATTGTAATAGGCAGAATAAGAAGTCGGCCCCAACAATTATTATTGAGACCCAGAATTAAATTAAAGGTGGGTTTACCCACCCAGAGTGAGAGGTCGGCCCTACTAGTGAAACCCCTTCACACATGCCAGTCTTGTATATATAGAGAGGCTAGCGCCTCACTTTATCACACAACTCACTTGCTCATTTTCTTAAGAGGCAAGCTACAATTACCAGTTGGAGAGAGGATAAGAAGAGTGGCACATCTCTTAGGGAGGACTATCTGTATCGGTTTGAGTTATCTCTTGAACATTGTATTAGCAGTTTATGATAAGGAAGTTTTTGCTGGGTTTTCTTCCCCTAGAGGGTTTCCCAGAATAAATGTTGTGTCTCTTGTGAATGTCTATCTTGTTCTTATATTTCTCTTATCTATTGAAATGAAAAGAACTATAATAATGGCATAAACATTAACATGGTATCAGAGCCAACTTGAAGGAAACATATTTCGCAAGAGGAAAAACGTCACTGTTACCATACCCAAAAATTAGGGTTTTGCAAAAGTGAATCTTTTCAGCTCCCTAACTACCTAGAAAGTTGCGCTCTCCCCCAAGGATCATTTTGGTACTTAGAGCGCACCTTTTCAGTGGCTGGATCTCCTGGAAAGTGAAACCCTAGTTTCACAAAAGTACCAGAAGTACCAGAAAACCAGTACCAGAAGTGCCAGAAGCACCAGTCC
>JASDQU010322834.1:1142-13023 GCA_032191745.1 Picea mariana | reverse complement strand
GAGGAAAATCATAGCAAAGAAACTCTGCCCAATTGTCGAATCCGTTTTGTCCCAACCCTTTAGCCTTTCCTCAAGCTTTAGGAGAATTCAAGCAAAGCAGTTGGAGGACAAAGAAGAGGAAGATCCCAGGATCAGGATCAAGGAACGGTGGTCGATCTCTATTATTATTGTAAGTTGATTCATCTTGAGATTAATAAAGAATACTTTTCCCGTCCCAATGCACGAGTTTTATATGTTTTATTCGATTTATTCTTAATCTCTAACCCTCTAGTAGAACAATAGCATGCATGCATAGTGTTTTGTCTTGATTGCAGGATTGTCTTTGGAAGGAGCAGAAAAAGCAAGAGGATAAAGCGCAACAGAGGATCTACGCCAAACATCGATAAAAAAGGTTAGTAGGTCTCTTCCATGTTTGCATGTGAAAAAGGGTTTTAGGTTTGGGGTAGAAGGTTAAAAGTAATTGCTTAAGGGTCATGATCTGCATGCAAGTTTAAGCCCTAGCTTCTTAGTTCGTTGGGTATAATTTCCCAACAACACTTATGTGCTTGTTTTTGTATGGTAGATGTTGTAGAATGAGAACTAGCATTTGATGTAGAAATGGAAGAAGAAGGAGAAGATGGTGGTGAAGGTGGCGTAGGAGGAGGCTTTGAATACTCTCCTTCCCCTTCACTTTTACCCTTCATTAAGATCTCTCCCAGGGCTAGTTTCTTTCTCTCCAAGAAATCCTCATACAACACTTTCACCATTTCAGACATGGAGAAAAGTGCATCTTCTAGTTTCTTGGTTCGTGGAGAAAGCTCCTTCTGAAGCCATTCTTTTCTTCATCAACAATTGTTCTATCTCAGGAATGAATTCAGCCAATGATCCTTCTCCTTTCTGAGATTTGGATCTTGTAAGCATCCACCCTGCACTTGTTAAACCTTCCAAAACAACCAAAGCTTTGATACCAATATACTTGATCCAAAAATGGAAGGAATGATAAACAGTTGTCTTATTTAGATGCTTAAAGTTGTTTAAAGAGTTCAACTATTAATTAATCATGTTGTAAAAATAGAGATATAAACAACAAAAAAAGAGATAAAGACAATAAGAGCTTGATAACGGAGTTCACCAATGAGTGGCTACGTCCTCGGGCCCGCTTCCAAGTGAATGACCTCTTTATTAATCTTCAAATGCTCAAGTTCTTTACAATGGATCCTTGCTATTACATAGCATACTTCAGATCTATTGTGCAAGACCTCCTTCCTCAGATGCATGTATGCTTCCAAAAACCTCTCTCACAAACATGAAAAAAAGCCAAAATACATAAACTGCTCCTCCAATTCCCTGCATCAAAACGTTCTCCTAAAAGCTTCAAAAATCCTGGTTCTTATATTTTTCAAGGCTCAGATGAGGAATCCCAACTTCCCTCAAGATCTGGCCTCTTTTTGGGATCAAATCCCCCTTCAAATGGCCTAAAATCCTCAAAAAATCCATTTTCTGGGCATAATATCAGGCAAAAATCGCCTCCGTAATGTTTAAAAACCCCTTTTAAACCAAAAATTCAGAGTAGCCCCCAAGACAGGGCACGCACCCCCTTTACTAGGTCACATGGGCCCACATGGCCAAGTGCCAGTGCTCCAGGTATTATGTGCCAACCCCCTTAACTGTTAGCTCCTGGTTTTGGGGCGCCTTCCATAGGATCTGGGCTAATCTGCCCTTGGGTGTGCCCAAAATTATCCCTTGGACGCACTCCTGTAATGAAACCACGTGATGGGGCTTATCCCTAGCCCCCTTGTGCCCTCCTTTCCATATTTGACCCCAAAACTATAGGAAAGTGGTTTTTTTTTTCATAAATTTGACTTTTAGCAGGTTGGTAATTGAACTTTTCCAAAGACTTGGAGCTAGCTATGGGTCAGAGGTTCGAATCCCATGGACCCCCAAATAATTTTTACATGCCAACCAGTAGTGAAGTGCCACGTGGATTCCCATGTTTGGGCCATGTGGCACTTATTCATTTGCCAATTGACCATTGACTTTTGCCATAGAAGAATTTGATTTTCGTGCGATATTTTTCACATCCGGAGTCATTTTTGAGGAAATGAATATATGACCAGAATCAGCACGACGAGACGGTCGCGATGGAATTGGTTTCATCTAATTCTGAGAAATTTGATTTTTGAGCATTTTCTAAGCTTGGGGAGCTTCCTGGATCATACATGGGTATATACTGGTATGACATTACCATTTTTGGCCATCACACTAGTGTAATGGCTCTCAGTTGTATGGTTGAGGGAAAGGGGATGTCATCACGAGCCAACCTTCCCATTTTTCGTGAAATTACTTGTGGGTGACACTGTCGATATCTGGTCACCATACCAGGGAAGTGGCCTCTAACTCGCTTTATGTTATATTGAAATAAAATACAAATAAAGAAAGATAAAAGGAAATTGATGGGCTTGGAAAAAATGCATTATGGACGAAGGTGTGGCACACCCTCCACAAAGGCACCCATAAATGAGATACTATGGGCCCTTCCATATCATGAACCCCGTGCCCATTGAGTACTTCCCCCATCCATTCCAGTTCATTCACATAACTCATATAGGTTTGTTCCTATACTTAGGGGGTTTGATCCATTAAAATAAGTACCATTCCAACCCTCCCACAACCAAACTTGGCAAAATGTCTAGTTTCTTAAGAACATGTTTTTATGATGTAGTCTTGGTATACATGCTTTAATGGATCTTTTATTAACTTGATTTACTCATCATGATTCTTTGACTTGAGATCCTTGGAGGGCATATCCATTTGTCTTGCAAGTACATGTTGGTGGCCAGTTTTGTAATAAAAATCCTAGCTTGGGGTTCCATGAGGGTAAGCAACCCACATGATGGATAGCATAATCCCACATGCTATATGACAGATAGATTCTTTCGGAGGCCTAGGATATAGATGGATAGACATATCCCACCCTTTGCATGCCAAATGAATTTCCCAGAAGTGGAAAAACGTCACTCCTTAGGGGCTTGATGTCACATTTGAGGGGCATATGGTGCTCGATGATGAATCAGAGCATGACACATGGCATTTTGAGGTGGAAAGGCTCCAGATGATTTCCACATGGCCTTTGGAGGCCCTGCTTTGCAGCCCAGCTCCAACAACTTGCTCAATTTTCCAAAATTCCCTCCTTCAAGGGATGACGTCACCTTTGTTTTAGGGTTCTCTTTGTGCAAAAGTGAAATAAAGAGAATTTTTAAATATTATCTTTATAAAGAGAAAAGATTAGGGTTGTTGACCCCTAATATTGTGTTTTCCCTAATATTATGTGCACAAACTATGTTAGCTAGATTTTGTATAAATAGAGATCATAAGATCTCATTTTGATAACATAACTCTCCATTGTGAGAGGCTCTTGGACTGAAATTTTTGCTCTC
Source organism: Picea mariana (assembly GCA_032191745.1). NCBI lineage: Eukaryota > Viridiplantae > Streptophyta > Pinopsida > Pinales > Pinaceae > Picea > Picea mariana. Next base: position 9,607 of record JASDQU010322834.1, on the reverse strand, counting down.
TTTGGCTAGTTCTCTCTCTTGTGCTTTTGTTTATGGCTATGTCTTAGTTATGATTGATGGAGATGGTGTGCTAGCCTTGGAAGGATTTATTTATTGCATTTTTTGGTGGTTAGTCTAGCTTTTATTTCCTTTTAATGCTTGAAGGTGCCATTTATTTCATTGTATTATCATTTGTACAAGTTATAGCTTGAGCCAAGTAGGGAGTTTAATGGCATACACCCCTACTTGTGTTTACACCATTTTATTGCTAAGAGATTATTGTCTTGGGGAGTAAAAGGGTTTACACCCAAAGGGAATTAGCTTATCTATATTCTTCATATTCTCTTGACTCCATTAACCCTTTCTTAAAGGCACTAGTCATTTACTTATTGCATGGGAAAAATAAATCGTTGCCTGGTAAACATACAAATTTCAAGTTTTGAAGTTGTCTCTTTTGGATAATGATCTTGATGCCTTGGGGATTATTCCTCCCTTAGGGAATCCTATTTCTCACTAAAATTATTATTTCTGTAGTAAAACTAACCTACAACCATTAGGGTTTCTTTAAACTCTAAACCTAACCATTAATATCTCACAAACTAACCCTAGACTAACCCTCTAACTTTGCTAGTTTAACCTACTAACTAAGGTGCATCTATTGGGATATATTTTGGCACTTTTTGATGGTCAGATTTATTGTTGTACTTCATTAAATGCTACAGCCATAAGGATGATATACTGTTGCAGAAATTTACTTTTATTAAAACCATGTTTATTCCATCTTGAAGTGTTTTTTTTGGTCCACATTGGTTACTAGTTTTATTGTTGACATCGCTAACTAATATAGACCTTTTACTTGTTGATTTGGATGTAATCTATTGCTGATTTACTAACTTGTATGCTGTTGTATTTTAGGGACAACAAGATTAAATTCATGATCCATTACTATAATTGGTTGGAAAAGTGTCTTTTCTTGTGTCTCAGGAAGGTACTGGTGCACCGACAAATATCTCTTTACTCGGTATCCATTTACCTCTCTTTACTTACCATTTTCAACCAATCTATTCTTCCATCACTTGACCTTCCAAGGGACTTCTCCTTACACCTCCATTCATCCTTCTCATTCCCCCTATGTTTTCCGAGATCGCCTCCCAAGAGTGACTTTAGTCACCCCCCAAGTGTGAGACATACATGGAGGTGACATTGGGTGTAGTGTCCCATAGTTGTAGCGCATGATTTTGTGGTTGGGTCGGGCTTTTCCCAACCTACAACTTGTGCTATAAAATTTTTGCACCTTTTCCTGGGAATATTTTGAATCCTCTTCGTTCCCTAAATGACACTTTTGGAAAGTCTCTTTTCCAAAACCTTCACCTCAATATTTCCTAGCGACTCCACTCCAAGAACCTACCCATTTTCCTTTGACAAACCTTCTTCAAAGTTTATCTTGTGACTTCACCATTTCCCAAACCCACCTTTCCATTACTTACCTTCCCCATACTCTCCCCTTTCATCCTTTGATAATCCTTTCTCTCCCTCGAAAACTTCTTGGAGGTGTTCTTCTAGTCAATGGGACTATGCCACCTTGGAATCAACCAAGACCCTGCCATCCCTCATGGAAGGAAATTTTGCAGATGGAAAGGGGGAAATTTACTAATGAATCTGTTGAAGAATTGATGAATCAAGTAAAAGCGATTCTTGAAGCACATGCTTATGAAGAAATCTTACAAGAAGATCCTGATGAAGCTTATCATGTTGAAGAGGCATTTAATGAAAATGAAGTGTTTTCACTTAATGACCAATATGAAGACATCCAAGTCGGTATTCCTCCTATGCATCAAGAAGAGACCACTATGATTTATGACCCTTTCAAGGATCTTGATGATAGCTTGTTCCATGATCCTGGAAGTGAAGGAGAAACAGAAGAGCCCTTGGATACAATTGACCATCATATTGACACTTTCATACGGAATGGAAAATGTGGATGGGACATTAGCCTTTTCACCTTTGAAGGAGATTCCACTTACAACATCGAGGGCAGCCCCCAAACAAAGGATTGGTATCCGTGAATATATGACTCAGATGTTTGGGATGGTGATGGTGACATGATCAAAGATTTTCTCGATCCATTTTAGAATGAATTGTCACAACATCTTAAAGGTGATGCGTATCCTTTTGGGGATACATATTTTTTCTATGAGGATTTTCAGACATTTTCACCCTTAATTTTGGAAAAGTACAAAGACATAGTAATGATGAGGCAATCAAAGGTTCACTCTACGAAGATAAATTTTTATCATATTGGATATTCTCATGAGGATTCACAAACTAAGAGGCAACGTTTTTCATCTTCTAGACCTGAGCTCGTCCTATACCTCATTTATTCCCCTTGGGTGAAGCATGGGGTCTTCTTGAGTTATCTTACATCTTCTCAATATTCAGGGGGTAGTGATTGTGTTGATGAGGATGAATATGAGACATCATCAAGATATTCCAGTCCACTCTAGAGATGGATAGATCAAGCTTCTAGCTATGCTTGCAAACAGGAGTTTTAGGACGATCAAGATTGTGGTTTCTCTTTTCAACAGGATTTCCTCCCTCCCACCCATATCCATGAGTTTTGTTTCATGATTGATTATATGTTTATTTATTCTCATGATTACTACATGCCAGACTTATCTTTATTGTTTCACGTGATTAAGAACAGGGGGGATTGTCTTCGTCCAATGATCAGGTGGTTGCATTGGTTGTACAATTTCACCTCACACCTTTGAGACTTGATCTTCAGGGTCCCAGGACCCCAAGTAAGTAGGTAAGTCATCTTGATTTCTTGCATCTTGCATTTTTTTTTCTCATATTAGTTCAGTTTCATTGCATTTTCATTTTTCTCTACTTGCAATATTGATTTCATCATCATATATGTATACTTAGTTAGAAATTTTGTCAAAATTTTCTTTTTCTAACATAGTTGGTTTGATTATGACCATATGAGAACGAGGATGAGTAGGCCATCATGCACTTGAAAATTTGATGTTTCCTTGTAGGAACATGTCTACCAGAAGATGTTGTAGTTCTCATGCACTCTACGACAAGCACATGTCCCTAAGTAGGAGTCAGATGCTATCCCCATTTTGTGGATAACTAAGGAGATTATGTCTTGAGGCCCTCAGGTTGCAGATATGGAGTGTCGAGAGACCACATGACCAATAGTATCCTTTTGCATAGCTAGAGACTTGCATCGCCACCATAGTGACCCACCACTTGGTCATCATCCACACCAGCTTGCCACCACATGTCACATAGGTATTTCTCCATGCGGTACAAGTCAAGTATGATGGTGGGTATCATTTTAATATTTGAGGCATTCTAGATTGTATATCAGAGGTTATTTTTTATTATGAGACATATGCTTTGGAAACTATGCCTTTTACCTTGTTTAAATGCTGGTGGTTGGCTTGGGGCACTCAAGTAGATGGTCGCCCTTAGGATGAGGGTATTTATGGGAGCTTCCTTTAATGATTCATAGTGACACTCCCCACCATACTTACCACTTTCCATCATTATTTCCCCTCATGACATCATCTCTTGGGATTTTGGGGTAGACTAACCCTAGAAGGGAACACTCCTCATTTCATGGGAAGAAGGGGCTAAAGGCCCAGAGGGGAGTTAGATGGAAAAATATAAAAGAATAATGAAAGAACCTTCCAGATGCTTCGCCCAGGGGATCCCGAAAAAACAATGAAAAGCTTCTCTGCAAGAAAATAAGGATCCCATGAAAAGAATAAATAAAAGCATTTAAAGGATTAGTTGAGGATAGGGAGTCTCATCATGAGACAACCTATCACATCCATGGGTATCTAACAGTATGACATTACCATTTTTGGCCATCACACCAAGGTAATGGATCTCAATTGCATGGATGAAAGAAAGGGGGTCTCATCATGAGCCAACCTTCTCATTTTTGTGAAAGTACATGTGGGTGACATTGTCGATATCTAGTCACCATGATAGGGAAGTGACCTCCAACTCACTCTAAGCTATATTGAAATAAAATATAAAGAAATAAAGATAAAAGGAAATTGATGGGCTTGGAAAAAATGCATTATGGATGAAGGTGTGGCACACCCTCCAAAAAGGCACCCATAAATGAGACACTATGGACCCTTGCATATCATGAACCGCATGCCCATTGAGTACTTCCCCCATCCATTCCACTTCATTCACATGACTCAAATAGGTTTGTTCCTAGACTTAGGGGGTTTCATCCATTGAAAAAAAGTATCATGCCAACCCTCCCACAACCAAACATGGAAAAATGTATGGTTTCTTAAGCACATGCTTGTATGATGTAGTCTTAGTATACATGCTTTAATGAATCTTTTATTAACTTGATCTACTCATCATGATGCTTTGAATTGAGATCCTTGGAGGGTGTATCTATTTGTCTTGCAAGTACAGGTTGGTGGCCAATCTTGGAAGAGCAAGCCTAGATTGGGCTTCCATGAGGGAACGAAGCCCACAGGATGGATGACATAGGCCCACATGCCAGACGACAGAGAGATTCTTTCAAAGGCCTAGGATATAGTTGGATAGACATAGCCCACCCTTTGCATGCCAAATGAATTTCCTAGAAGGGGAAAAGCATCACTCCCTAGAGGATTGGCATCACATTTGAGGGGCATATGGTGGTTGATGATGAATCATAACATGAGACATGGAATTTTGAGGTGGAGAGGCTCCATATGATTGCCACATGGCCATTGGAGGTCGTGCTTTTCCACCCAACTCCAACAAATTGATCAATTTTCCAAAAATTCCTCCTTCAAGGGATGAAGTTGCCTTTGTTTTAGGGTTTTCTTTGTGCAAAAGTGAAATTAAAGAGAATTTTTAAATATTGTCTTTGTAAAGGGGAAATATTAGGGTTTTCGACCCCTAATATTGTGTTTTCCCTAATATTATGTGGACAAACTATGTTAGCTACATTTTGTATAAATAGAGATCATAAGATCTCATTCTGATAACATAACTCTCCATTGTGAGAGGCTCTTGCATTGAAATTTTCGCTCTCTTTGGCTAGTTCTCTCTCTTGTGCTTTTGTTTATGGCTATGTCTTGGTTATGGTTGATGGAGATGGTGCGCTATCCTTGGAAGGATTTCTTCATTGCATTTTTTGGTGGTTAGTCTAGATTTTATTTCCATTTAATGATTGAAGGTGCCATTTATTTCATTGTATTATCATTTGTACAAGTTAAATGTTCTATTAGCTTGAGCCAAGTAGGGAGTATAAGGGCATACACCCCTACTTTTGTTTCCACCATTTTATTGTTAAGAGAGTATTGTCTTGGGGAGTAAAAGGGTTTACACCCCCAGGGAAGTAGCTTATCTATATTCTTCATATTTTCTTGACTCCATTAACCCTTTATTAAAGGCACTAGTCATTTACTTATTGCATGGGAAAAATAAATTGTTGCCTTGGTAAACGTACAAATTTCAAGTTTTGAAGTTGTCTCTTTTGGATAATGATCTTGATGCCTCGGGGATTCTTCCTCCCTTAGGGAATCCACTTTCTCCCACAAATTATTGTTTCTGTAGTAAAACTAACCTACAACCATTAGGGTTTCTTTAAACTCTAACCCTAACCATTAATATCTCACAAACTAACCCTAGACTAACCCTCTAACTTTGCTGGTTTAACCTACTAAACTAGGTGCATCTATTGGGATAGATTTTGGCACTTTTTGATGGTCAGATTTATTGTTGTACTTCATTAAATGTTACAGCCATAAGGCTGATATACTGCTGCAGAAATTTAATTTTATGGAAACCATGTTTAGTCCGTCTTGAAGTCTTATTTTCGGTCCACAATGGTTACTAGTTTCATTGCTGACATTGCTAACTAATATAGACCTTTTACTTGTTTACTTGGATGTAATCTATTGTTGATTTAATAACTTATATGATGTTGTATTTTAGGAACAACAAGATTAAACTTCTGATTCATTAGTATACTTGGTTGGAAAAGTGTATTTTCTTGTGTCTCGGGAAGGTATAGATGCACCGACAACTATCTCTTTACTCGGTATCCATTTACCTCTCTTTACTTACCATTTTCAACCTATATATTCTTCCATCACTTGACCTTCTAGGAGAATTTTCCTTACACCTCCCTTCATCCTTCCCATCCCCCCTACGGTCTCTGGGATTGCCTCCAAGAGTGACCTTAGTCACCCTCCAAGTGTGGGACCTACATGGAGGTGACATTGGGTGTAGTGTCCCATAGTTGTAGCACATACTTTTGTGGTTGGGTCGGGCTTTTCCCAATCTGCAATGTGTGCTATAACATTTTTGTGCCTTTTCCTGGGAGGATTTTGAACCCTCTTCATGTCCTAAATCACACTTTTGGCAAGTCTCTTTTCCAAATCCTTCACCTTGAGATTTTCTGGGGAATCCACTACAAGAACCTACCCATTTTCCTTTGACAAAACTTCTTCAAAGTTTGTCTGGCGACTCGACCATTTCCCAAACCCACCTTTCCATTACTTACCTTTCCCCTACTCTCCCCTTTCATCCTTTGATAAGCCTTTCTCTCCCTCGAAAAATTCTTGGATGTGTTCTTCTAGTCAATGGGAATATGGCACCTTGGATTCAACCAAGACCCCGCCATCCCTCATGGAAGGAAATTTTGCAGATGGAAAGCGGAAAAGCTATTGAAGAACTGATGAATCAACTAAAAGATATTCTTGAAGAACATGCTTATGAAGAAAGCTTCCAAGAAGATCCTGATGAATCTTATCATGTTGAAGAGGCATTTAATGAAAATGAAGTGCTTTCACTTAATGACTGAGATGAAGACATCCAAGTCGTTATTCATCCTATGCATCAAGAAGAGAACACTATGAGTTATGATCCTTTCGAGGATCTTGATGACAACTTTTTCCATGATCCTGGAAGTCAAGGAGCACTAGAAGAGCCCTTGGATATAGTTGACCAACATATTGACACTTTCATATAGATTGAAAAACGTGGATGGGACATGAGCCTTTTCACCTTTGACGAAGATCCCACTTACAACATTGAGGGAAGCTCCCAAACAAAGGATTGGTCTCCATGAATATGTGACCCAGATGTTTGGGATGGTGATGGTGACATGATCACAAATTTTCTCGATCCATTTTAGAATGACTTGTCAGAACATATTCAAGGTGATGCATATCCTTTTGGGGACACATATTTTTTCTATGAGGATTTTCAGACATTTTTTCCCTTGATTTTAGAAGAGTACCAAGACATTATCATCCTGGGGAAATCAAATGTTAACTCTACGAAGAGAAATTTTTATCATCTTGGATATTCTCATGAGGATTCATAGACTAAGAGGCAACGTTTTTCTTCTTCTAGACCTGAGCCCATCCTATACCTCATTTATTCCCCTTTGGTGAAGCATGGGGTCTTCTTGAGTTATCTTACATCTTCTCATTATTTAGGGAGTAATGATTGTGTTGATGAGGATGAAGATGAGCCATCATCTACATATTCCAGTCCACTCCAGAGATGGATAGATTAGGATTCTAGCTATGCTTGCAGACAAGAGTTTTAGGACGATCGATATTGTGGTTTCTCTTTTCAATAGGATTTCCTCCCTCCCACCCATCTCCATGAGTTTTATTTAATGATTGATTATATGTTTATTTATGCTCATGATTACTACATGCTAGACTTATATTTATTGTTTCACATGATTACGCATAGGGGGAAATGTCTTTGTCCGATGATTAGGTGGTTGCATTGGTTGTACAATTTCACCTCACACCTTTGAGACTTGATCTTCAGGGTCCCAGGACCCCAGGTAAGTAGGTAAGTCATCTTGCATTTTTTTTTCTCATCTTAGTTTAGTTGCATTGCATTTTCATTTTTCTCTACTTCCACTATTGATTTCATCATCATATAGGTATACTTAGTTATAAATTTTGTCAAAATTTTCTTTTTCTAGCATAGTTGGTTTGATTATGACCGTATCAGAACGAGGATGAGCAGGCCATCATGCACTTGAAAGTTTGATGTTTCTTTCCAGAAACATGTCTACCAGGAGATGTTGCAGTTCTCATGCACTCTACAATGAGCACATATCCCCAAGTAGGAGCCAGATGTTATCCCCATTTTGTGGATAACTAAGGAAATTATGTCTTGAGGCCCTCAATTTGCAGATATGGAGTGAGGAGAGACCACATGACCAATAATATCCTTTTTCATAGTTAGAGACCCGTATCGCCACCACATTGACCCAACACTTTGTTAATCCCTAATATTGGCTCATTACCCCTTAATTGGGGCATATTATATTAGTAATGTTATTTTATTTATGTCAGCTTTAGGCCATTAGTTGTAATTATACCTCCTAATCTCCTATATATACCAAGGAGACATTTTCATTTTGAATCATCTTGTACTTGAACATTTAAGTGGGGTAAAAGGAGGTTTCCCCCTCGAAG
>JASDQU010322832.1:2096-12915 GCA_032191745.1 Picea mariana | reverse complement strand
TCCCTCACCTGGAGGGGTCGCTCACAGGCCAACAAGCCTCACGCAGTCCAGTTATGCACATTCACAACAATCCACAGGAAACACAGACAATACTTCCAACAACGGCTTGGCAATCACGGAATGATCTCACGGAGATGATTTCGGAGCAGGCTTCATGCACAGGCTAGTTCAATTTTCCCGAACCACCGGGGATTCTTCCACTCGAGTTCAACATAGGGAATTCTGGTTCAGGGAATACGCACTCGGGATTGTCTGGGACAGATACAGAGTCATAGCTCTGGACAGGGTAATACCCGGTTTTCCTCAGGCAAAAGCAGCTTAACGGGTTCAGAGATGAATCAGGATATCCGGCAGAGGTCGTATGGTTCCACGCACAGAGGTTCGGTTTAGAATGGAGGAGAGCGTCCCCCCCCCACGGTTCAGTTCAAGGCTTTTATTTGCATGCACCAGGGATGACACTTGTCACCCTGGAAATTGCATGCCTACCACAAGGTGCATCCCCTTTGCACGTTCCTTCCTTTGCAAGGAACTTAGGATAAACAAAAATGCACATGTCTTTTTCTGGAAATAATATTAAAATATTATTTCCCAGGCTTAAGCCCCTAGGCTTAGCACTCATCCCTTTTCCCACCTTTTAGCCCCTAGTTCCTTGCCCATTCTGTGGACGCTCAGTCCCCCATCACTCATTCATCGTGGTCGGTCTGCACTGGCGGTATTTATATTTTATTAATTGACCTGCATACATACAAGTACATCCACAGGCTCCTAGCCTTCAACACTTAGGCTCTCTGGCCTAAAAAAGCACATAAGCCTACCGCTTATACAAAACTTGGCTCACCAGCCTCTAGAACATATTTACAATTCTTTGCATATAACATTATCTGTAACGGGGCTTGGCCTTGGGGACACTACACCATTGAAGATATCTTCTCTAAAGTCTAGGTCAGTAACCAAGAACATCTCCTAAAGGAGATCAACTTCATCTAGTAAACAATAAGCATTTGCATAAGAACAAGAATATCTCATGGAGAGGATATCAAAAAGTGTATCTCTATTATTAAGGGGTTAGTATAATGATCATAACTTCAATAGATCAAGATGCAACATAAGATCATAATAATACCAGAACAGTTAGAGACATATCAAATTTTAAATAATCAAACCTGGAGTCTTCACTGCTAGGGAGTGTGCACTTGTTCCTCTAAATGTACTGAATTCAAAATCACTGCTTGGACAAGGTCTCTTGTACATCCCCTACAAACACACTCATGCTTTGTTGGATGATATAGCTTGAAAAGAATATACAAGTGCATACCTTTGAAATCTGTAGTATCGTTCATCTTGTCTTCTAATCTGAAATTAGATACCATCTTGACAAGAAGAGGTTAGAAACTCAATAAAAAAGATTCAATGATTGGAATAAACTAGAAACCCTGAAATTTCACTTTGAACACAAAAATCAATTTTGACCAAAAGTCAACCTTTGAATTTGACTTTGACTTTGACCCAAAAACTAAAACTTGACAGTTTTTCTAGCTGAGGGCACTAGAGGGTGCACTAGGCTAGGGCACACTAGAATACCCAAAAATTAGGTTTAGGGTTTGTTGCAGTGGAAAAATTAGAATCCCTAGTTGCAGCTACAATTGGTGCTACAACGAGTTTGACAAGGAACTCTCGATCTCCCTTCTAGCGATTAGATTGTTATGAATGTAGTGTGGGCCCATAACCTGTTAGAATAATGTTGATGTGCTTGTTTCACCATAGACAATGCTACACCATTGTCACCCAACCATAGGCACAAAGCCACCCCCGAGCACCTTAACCTTTGACAGAAAGAATGATTCTAGGAAGCCACACCATAACCAAGAGAGCGCACCTTCTCCAAGGGTAGCGCACAAGAGAAAGTACCAAAAATATTGAAAAAGAGAAAATTGTACAACTGCAACTGTTGTTTCTCTGCCAAACTTATGCATTGTTTCTGGTTTTCTGAGTGACAGTGAGTGAACAAACGAGCCAAGACATCCTCTATTTATATTAATATCTCTAGTGATTTTTCTGGCTAGGCCGACCTTACTTTCTGGTAATTATATTTTATGTTTATCTTTTTCCCATGAAGCTGACTTGTCTTCCTGGAGGACAATGCCTTAATATATATATTATGCTGAACCGACATGTCTTCTAGGGTTTTCACACATCTGTTTAGGGTTTCGCTTGCTTCCGGAATATTCTATTCTAGTCAAAGGTTACATATGGAGGTTAATACCTCCTGCAACTACCATAATATCAACAGGATACACCTAAATCTGTGCATCTTGAAATTGTTTCTATGATGTATGTACTAATAATATTTATCTTTTCTTAACATTAATATTGGGGTAAAATAAGAATGGCCCCTCTCTCCAACATTATTTTGTAATTTGTAGGTCAATTAGAAGATTGTAACAATAAGAATGGGGGAAGAGGATGACACATTGCATGTTTTGCATTCTCGTTGTTGATTTATGTAGAGGATGTTGTGGCACTAGCAAGGCATGAAGATAAACTCTAAAAATATATTGATGTCATAAAAAAAATTCACAATGGTTTTGAAATGAAATTTAATGTTAAAAAAACGAAGATAGTGGTAATATGTATGTGAACGTTATTTCAATCACTAGATATAACCCATATTTTATGCTTCCATGCAATGTTGTTGTTACAACATAGATGATTAAATATGCATTGTTAAACATTTGTTAGAGATAAGAAGCATCTATATTAGGAGAGGAGGAAGACATGATGCATTACATTGTTAAAAGTGTTCCTGATAGAATGCACCTAGCACTTATTTACATCCACTTTTGACATGAGAATAAAAATGATTTGTCTTTCCACCACTGCACCAATCTTACATTTGCACACCAATGGCGTCTTCATTGTATGCACTTAACGAAAAGTATAATAAAGTGGGTATGATCTCTTCCTTTTATTGGTGTTTCCAAACCAAGATACATAATAAGCATGTTCAAATGCTTGTTGCACAATGAACCCATGAGAGTTTGCATTCCCATCAGAAAGAGTTATCATAAACCAAATAAAGCAACTTAATTATTCACAGCTCTCTCTAACACCACGATTCAATTGAATCTAAAATCTGCTCGATTCCCTCTCAGATCGATCGATTTCCATTAGTGGGTAGGATTTTCAAAACAACTGAAGGGATTGACACGTTAGTGATCTAACACTAGAATCTTCTACAACTCAACCTTGTAGTTGGGAGCTTGAGCATCGTTGGTTCGTTCACTGATCCTGGGAGGCACATTTTAGTGGGTTAGTTTTGAAGGGTCATGAGGATGATTCCCTAAGTATCTGGTATTGGGTGGAAAATAATAAGGTGGATGTGTTCCTCCTAAAATTAGAGACATTCACACTAAGAATAATGACAAACTGGCAAGTGGAATACTAATTAAGCATGGACATAACAATGTCCTTGAAATAGATTTAACTTTTGGTACAAACAAATACAATGGTATTTTGGTTTCTACTTGTCTTATTTACCAAGCTAGAATTACAACTCTATGATAACAATTCATGAAATTCTTGAAATTCTAATTTTTTTTTACTTATTTACCATGCCCACAATATTCTTCTATAATAATCTGCTCAAAATTTTATCTGCTCAAAATTGAAGAAAGGTGCTAGAGGAATTAATATTTTTGTTTGGATTAATAGAAATTTTGTTGATTATGTTTTTATTGTTTCTTATTCTATGATAGTTGTCCAAAAAACATTGTCATTTTCATCTACCCTTTTATTTATTGAGGGAAGCCAACAATACTCTTCTATAATAACATGCTCAAAATTGGAGAAAGGTGCTAGAGGAGTTAATATTTTTTGTTTGGGTTCATAGAAATTTTGTTAATTGTGTTTTTATTATTTCTTATTTTATGAGTTGTCTCAAAACAATATCATTTTCATCTACCCCTTTTATTTACTGAGAGGAATTTTATGATTGGATGGTTTTGATGCTTCCCTTGATTGTGATCCTCATATGAGAGAGAAAAGACACAATTTAACTTTCAAACTATAGATTGTTTGTTTAAGATTTCACAATTGTCTTCTCTAGATCACTTATTTTTTCGAGATGAAGTTTTAGGGCTACATGTGAGATGCCACCAAGAGATAATGGAAATAAAATGTTTTCAATTATTCTCAAGTTCATGAGGATTACCGAGTATTAGGTGGTGGGATATAAAAACTAGTAGTATCTTACATGATTTGGTATTGGCCAGTGTTGGAAAGAGGTTAACATGGTTGGGGTGTCGTCACACATGTTCCAAACATTTATCAAGGTTGACTTTCTTTCAAGGTCACACATGGGGAGAAGTGCAGGTGGAGGGGTTTACACCCAAGAATCATCGGATTATAGCACTAGACATGTAAAGATGTCCATTAATCACTTCACCTTCTTCAACATCTTTCTTAAACATTTTTTTATCGGGGAGAATTGTTATCCATAATGATCCAAAAGCAAGTTTTTTTTAATGAAATAATTAATAATCTTGTAAACATTTTTACTTATTTAACTATTAAGTTTTTTCTTGGGTAGCCAATAAACCTCACACCCTATTTAGTGAGGTATTATTGTTATATAGTCGTGTTTTCATTTTGGACTACCCAAGGTTGTGTACACATCGTTAATAAGAAATGTTAATAAGAAAATTATATTAGTTATCTTTAACTTGTTTTTTCACGTTGATTTACCACGTTTATTTTCATGTTTTAATAAAGATGTTAATGAAGGAAATTGATTAAATACAAGGCATAAGATAATGGAAGTGTGATAGCTTGTTGTAATCTCGAGTATTAGATTGAGGCTATTTGGGGCACCTATCAAAGTGAGGGTCATTATCAATAGCTTGGTAGAAGATTGCTACATAAAGGTTTAATACATATTTTTATTATCGAAAAATTGCTCACCACGATATAGATAATCATTGAAGAAAGTACTAGTGCAACATACTAATCAACATACCTCCAACATTAACAGGATTCGTCCATAAATTCACAAAACTGTACAAATGGTTCCTTAAATTTCTGGGTAGTCTCCCAAAGGTTTTCATGTGAACATTTGCGCAAATGCATTTATGATTTTGGTCGGGCCTCACCCACTTCCAACTTGAGGTGTACCATGACAAGACACCCAAGACATGAGATACCCTATTCACACTACAAACTAGTTTTGTAAAAGCTTGTATGAGTCCTACAAATACAATATTGAGGTATGCAAACAAAGGAAAAGTTTATGAGTATTGTTATGTTGTTGGAATTGCTCCTTGAGAATCCATATTTCTCCTAGAAGCATTCTAGCATCCATAGCGTGTCATTCTTCTCACCTATTGAGAAGCTTGGCAAGTAATTCTTCACCATTATCATTTCATTGTTAGAAGAGAAGGAGATCTATATTAGGGACCTTAAGGGCCCTCCCAAAGAGGAAGAGGGGAGTCATAAGTCCCTATATTTCTACAAGGTGTTATCAATAAAAAATCCTTTCCATTGGTAGCTATTTCTTGTTCCTATTTTTAGTCTTTAGTTGTATCTCATGTATGCTTCATTTTGTAATATTTTCTTCTTTTATTTCCTTGTTTACTTCATGGTTGGCCCACTAACCAATTAGCAATTTTCTGTGTTATCTTGTTGGCTTAACAAGGTAGTTAAGTGTTTGGTTTTTTCTCACCCAAGTGGCAAAACCATCACAACAAATTGACAACTCCGTTGGGGAGTAAATCATATTTTCTCCCCATTTAAGCCTTTAGAATGATTCTTTTTATCCATTTGTGTATGCAAGTATCAAAAATGGCCTACCCCAACTTCCAAACTCAGTAATCAGGCTCATGGGTGGGAGAGTTGAATTCAAATTTTCCTTCCCACCGTAAACCTATGTGTATGTGGGTGTTGAAGAGACATACATGCATACATGTGCAATCTACACAGTTTCCTTGTGTTCTGGTCACACAGTCTGTGCAATATGCACATTGTATGCGACTAATAGCCCTATTACCCATGCATAAGTATTTCTCTTCACTACTTGCAATTACTTCCGAGTTGATTTCATCAAGTAGTTTTAGATTTACATTTCCAGCACATTGTAAAGCAACAAAATCACACTTAGAGATCTTTCTTGCATAGAGAATTGGCTAACATAGGCACTAAAAGGACTAAAAAGAACCATAACTATTTCATTTTTGCTGCCACATGGATAGCCAATTTGAGCATTTGAATTCTTGGTTAAATTTGTTTTCTTTCATAACCATTAATTTCTTGGCACTAGGAACCAATTTCGACATCCTTAAGTATGTTATTTCCCTTGCACCTTTGAGTGATCTGGGGAAATTAAAACAAGGATGACTAAAGAAGTTTCAACTCCCTCTAACAAATCATCATTTAGGAGAGGCCAAAGCCTCCTCGAGTACCTCTTAGTTTTCTTTGCAAAGAAATGAAACCGATCTTAAAGTTGTAAAGGGCCCATACATGCCCACATGCTTGCAAATTATGATAGTTTCAAAGTTTTCATAACGCAATAAAAACAACCTAGGAACTTAACAGGATCAAGTAAAAACCCAATGTCCACATGATTTGCAATCTATGAGAAGTTTCAATTTTCTTAGATTAGACAACAACTTAGGGAGTTAAAGGATCAAGTAAGGAGCCATATGTCTACATTGCTAGTGATCTAGGGATTTTGAATTATGCAAGGATTGTCTAAACACATTTAGTAAGTTAGCTTAATCAAGATTTGTAACAGACCATACGATGTCCACATTTTAAAATCTTGCACTATAACTTATTAAAAATCTTTTTGACACCATCACTTCTTGCACACAAGAGCACTTGAACACACACGAAAATTCCCATTGGATACTTGAATTCGAAGTATGATCTTCTCCCTGCACCCACAAGCAATATAGGAGAATCAAAACAACTCAAGACACCTTCAGAAATTTATTCAAAACATACCATTTTAATCAACAAGACTAGTTCATGACCCTAGTCTCCTAGCCTATTTCATCATAAAATCAATCTTTAAAAAATCATTTTAACCTCCACCGGAGGGGCAAAAAAAAAGATTGTAGTCTAAGTTAGGATCTCGGGGGCAGGTATCCAAATAACCCCCCACTATCATTTTCACATTTGAAACTTAGAATTTGATGAAATAGGAAACCAAAAATCCTCCAAGTCAAGTGTTTCTACACCATAAGGCAGGGAGATACTCATGAAGGGTCAAAGGTCGAGGTCCAATTGTTTTGTGTCTAAAAATAAAAATTCTATGACATAATTCAATTTCGTTTAAGCTTATGATTTAAAAGAAGGTAAGATTCATTTCTATCCATATTGACATTATTACGCCAATCTAGTTTACTTCGAACAGAAAACCTTATGTGGATAAATTCTTCCATAATTCTATCACTTCCCTTAACTCTCAAACTACTCCAACATACTTATATGTATTTAGGAAATATCTAAACTTAGGTCGAAGGAACCTTTGAGAAATCAGAGAGATAAAGCTCAGGTGGGAGCACAACTACCGTTAGATCAGTTGGAGAAAGGATCTGGGTGCACAGAGTTTAACCTCTGGGAGGTCGCGCAGAAGAGTAGCTGAAATGAACAGTGGAGACACTTTGGGGAGAAGTGTTGAAATTGCGAGAGTCGTCGGATCCAGAAAATGTGTGCAAGGTTTAAACCTCGTAACAGCAGAAGGAAGAGGACTCATCAAGTCCTGAAAGCATCGGGACCGTCCATTTTGGAGGATAGGTGTCAAAGATCCAAGCCCATCAAATATTTGGACACCGGGGAAACGAGAGTGAAGACTCTCCCATATTCTCGAAAGGAGAAAGCCAGGATTTGATCGCGACCATTGATCATCCCGAAAATATCACAACTGTTGATCGTGGCTAAAGGTCACAGCTGTCCATTGGAGGGACACGTGGCTGTCGGTCAACATTTCAGCACCTAGGAAACCAAAGGGCAAGACCCCTCATTTTTGTAAGTCACGAAATCCCAGTATACAAAACCCCGAATCGGTTTAGCGTGAATAGGTTTCGGCGTTTCGGCACCCGAGAAACCGAAGGGAAAGACCCCTCATCTCCGCAAGTCACAAAATCCCAGTACACGAAACCCCAAATCGGTTTAGCGTGAATAGGTTTCAATGTTTTCGACACCCGGGAAACCAAAGGGAAAGACCCCTCATTTTCGCAAATTGCGAAATCCCGGTACACGAAACCCCGACGCGCTCTGTGGATGAGCCCTAGGTCATAGGACAGGGTCATGTGGTAGAAATGAGGCTAAGAGGCGATCCAGAACTATTAAGCCCTTTTCGGCATTTCGGGACCTGGGAGTTTGAAGGACAAGAAGATGCAGGAGTTCTGAAACCCGGAACGCGAAAGGTGTATGTGTTGGTTCAGAACAGAGGAGAGCAAGGTTATAGTTTAAGAGATATAAAATCTTTTGGGGTGGAAAAAAATGAGCAGTCATTCTTGCTGAGTAATGGGTCTGTAATTAAATGACTTCTCAAATGGAATTCAACCATCATCATGGATAGTTATTTTGACTCGATTCCTTCCTTGGATATTACTTCGATTTGCATACTGCTTATCTTTTGTCATTACGAATTCCAGAAATTTTACTAAGGTTTAGCTAGAATGTTGTTCTTTACTGTATTTCTGTATTTGTTTTCTATACGGTCTGAGTTTTTATGCATTGTATGAAATCTATGCATTTCCAAAGGCCCACATCTTTTGAATCACATCTCAACAAAAGAAAAGGGGCTCTAGAATATTCAACTGTTGTACAGGTATCAAGCAAGATACAAAAATATGCATATAATCTTATTAAATGTGTATCCTGGTCATGCATCGATACTTTAGTAATGTTATTACTTTGTATAGCTCATTACAGAAATATACGAATACTCCGTCATTGTCGTTCCTGTTTATACATCGACATTTCTTAGATCATTATCATCATCTAAGGGAATCTATACAAGGAAATAAAAAAAAAAGGGAGTCTGAGATTGTCAAAGTAATTAGTTCTGCACATTTAATTATGCTTTTAATTGCAAGGTTGATATTTCAGCATTCAGGACTTTCTTGTTACATATGTGCGGAGTTCCTTTTCTCTACTAAACCCCGAAATCCCAAACCTCGAAACCCCGAAGTGATAGGCCCATAGTCTTTTCTCATTTCACAATTCGACATTTCTTATTTCATTTTGTTTGTGCGTCATGTGTTCGTAAACCCTGAAATCCTGAACCTCGAAACCATGAAGTGCTGGGCCCAGAGTCTTTTTGCATTTCGTGATTCGGCAAACAGTGTGGTCTTTTGTTTTTTTTGTTCGGCGTTTGTAATCGTCGAAACCCGATTGACCTATGCTTTTCTCACCATTTTGTTCTCTACAGTTTATGCCATTAAACAATAGTCTAATTATGAAATTTTGAATACTTAAAGGTGTATGACCTCATGGCAAGCAGAACTCTTAGAAAGAATCACACTAAAATCTGCTTAATTAGTTTAATACTTTCATATACAATAATTTATGTACTTGTCATGCCCTGTACACAGTGATTTGTAGTATGATCTGATATTTCTATTCTACCTCTATCCCGGATGAAGATTCTCCATTGTTTCTACTAATCCATTCATTATGGTATTAGAGTTGTTCCTATAACAAATAATTCCTACTATGTTCCTACAGTTTTTTCCTATTAGAGAAATAGATTATGACATGACAGATTTCTCCCATAGTAGTACTTCAATACAGCATTAACATATACATATCACCAATATAAACAATTATTTAAAACAGAGAAGGAGTAGATCAACATATTTGAACCAGTTTATGGGAAGGCAAAGGGAACAACCACGTTCCTCCCAACCGTATAATAGGCAACCAAAATTTCTTGCCTAATTCACCCCCTAGCCTGACCATGAATCCATGAGGGTGAATTTGGAAGACTCCTCCTCAGCAATGTCCACAATTCCAGCAGTTATCCCCTTGCATCACACTTACTCAACAGTGCTCATAACAACAAGGAAATTCCATAGTCTCTTTTCTCTGCATACTTGGCATCGTCCTGCCTCCTCACATATGCTATTTATCAATTTTGCCCAGGTCTTTTTCCCTCCCTTAGGGATTTTCTCAGCTTTCTAAATCCCTGATTTTCAGGGGCTGCCAATGGCCAAATCATTGATTTTCCACTTGTAACAATCATCCCAGAGGTAGTTCCAACATGTTCCCCACTCATGGATTCATGGTCAGCTAAATTCAACATGGTTGTTCCATTTGTCCTCCTGCAATCAATATAAAATATTATGTTTTCATACAAGTGTTATCCACATTTTTGGTCATCGGGATGATGTCATGATAGTGTCATGATAATAGAAAATCAAACTCTTTACTAAGAACATTTTCATGAGAAAGGTTACACTTGTCAGCTTCCAGAAATCATATTTTAAAGATAGTTCACAGGCTGCATATATACTCTCCTGCGAGAATGATTCATTCCCGCAGGCTGCATTCAGCTGGGGTGCGAACTTCTCGCACTGTACTCAAGGTTAGGGTGCGAACATGTTTCTGAAAGAGGAAAATGGATAAGTTCTCGATCCTTCTAGAAGGAATCTTCTAGAAGGATGAGTTGGCTTTCGAATGGTTGGAAAAATACTGACTTTCCAGATATCTTAGGATCATTCTCTATCCAAGTAACTAAACTATCTTCTCCTATATATTGAGGAGATTGCTCATGGAAAGGGTTAGCAATAAAGATTAAAAGAAAGCTAGCAAGAGA
>JASDQU010322829.1:0-13023 GCA_032191745.1 Picea mariana | reverse complement strand
AGGCCATTAGTTGTAATTTAGATTAGTAATGTTATTTTAATTATGTCGGCTTTAGGCCATTATTTGTAATTATACCTCCTAGTCTCCTATATATACCAAGGAGACATTTTCATTTTGAATCATCTTGAACTTGAACATTTAAGTGGGGTAAAAGGAGGTTGCCCCCTCGAAGAGGATTATTATCTGAAATTATCTCTTTTTTAAGGCGTTGAGTACTTTTCCTGAGGTTTTTCTATGCTATATTGAAGTTTGGTTCTTAACAGCCATTAGGCCTTATCAACTTCTAGAAGATGGATAATATACATGTATATCTTTTTTATTTTGAGTTGTAGATCCTCTATGTATTACTCATGGATACACTTTATATAGTTATATGACATGGATATACAGTGTATTTGATTGGTAGCCATGATTTTATTTTATCCTGAGCATGGGTATTCCCGCCTTAGTGAGACAAATTGTTATTTTGCAGATGGCACCTCCCGATTTTTGGTCCTTGGGCTCACTTGTTTGGAACGTTGGTGAATATTGATAATGTATTTTGGCCATCAGATGCTCTTCTAACCTCACACAATAGGGGGCATATGTTATAACCCTAAATTGCACCAGACATACTTACCTGGCATCAGGCCATCTCAGACTCTTTCTTTGCCAACACATTACTGAACAACTCTTCTTAAAAACTCCCTTTATAAAGTCCCACACACCCTGCTCCATTACTGCATGCGTGTACACACTAGTTTCCCCAATACAGCCTGCGTGTACCTACAAAAGCACAAAAAAAGGAAAGTTGTTGATGAAACACATAACTTTGGGCAAGTTAACTAAACCTTTTAGCCATGCATGGTTGGTCATTTGACCAAATATCTAGCTCCTTATAGCCTATAAAATAAGGGGTAGGGATCCCATTTGAAAAGAAAAAGAATCATAGTAAAGATACTATACACAATTGAGCATTCCCCTTGTCCCAACCTTTAGCCATCCTTGTGCAAAGAGAAGTATAGAGCAAAGCAGTTGGAAGACAGTTGAAGAGGAGCCCAGGACCAGTTTCGAGGAGAAATGTTGACCACATATTGTAAGTTTAATTTTGTGAAGATTAATACAAAAAGAAATACTTTTCCCATCCCTCCATGTCACACGTTCAAGTTGAATGTTTATTTTATGATATGGTCACAACTAACCCAACAATTAGTATATGAAATGCATGTTCGCAACTTTTTTGTTTGTTCATGTGTGAATGCAGGTCATCTTTGGAAGGAGGCTTGCAATCAAAGAGAAAGTGAAAGTAAAGGGATCGAAATCAAACGAAGGACTTAAGGTAGAGTTATCGAATCTCATTTACACCTTTGTATTGCATGAATGTGGGGTTTTGTGTTAGGAGAATAGGAAAGAGTAGAGTCCTTTGAAATGGTCATTTTCTGCATGCATGATTAGAGCCCTTAAATGCTAAGTCCGTAGGAGGGATTCCCACCCACAACAGTAGCCATCCAAAAAAGATGAAGGCCAGAAGCTTCAAGGTGGCACTCATTTAAAACTTGTTTAGCTTCATCGTGGGTTAAACAATGTCATAGGAACCAATGATGAGGCATCATTTAGAATGGTATCAGATACGACAAAGTTCATCACATGAGTGTTGGGGCTCATAAATGTCCTATTCTCATCCACCTTTCCCTTCATCCTTTTTCACATTTCATCGCCCCATTAACCTTTCATGATATCATTTCCATAAATATACTTGGGTTTCACCTTATTGTTATCCACTTTATTCATTTTAGTATTTAAAAGGAATTTGTGATTAAATGTTAGAAAATCAAAATGTTTTCATATATATCTCAAACATGTGTGAGCTTTGTAATGTGTAGGAATATGTGAAGGATTAATTCAAAGGACTTCTCGAATACTTCCTCCACCATTTCAATATTTGAGGAGATAATTCAAGCCCATTCTAAGGAGAAGATGANTGGAGATTTGGTTGGAATAACTTATCTAAGATATATGAGAGATATGTGTGAGGATTTAAAGGGATTATATTTTGTAATAATGGGAAATAGGTTGAGAGAATAGTGGATCTATAATAATGAGATGGTTATCTTATCTTCAAGGCTCTCATGTATAAAAGAGAGTGTTCTCTCTTCATGAGAATTCAATTAGGATGTAATTAGAATTAGAGTAGTCATGAGGATTCAAAAGAGAAAGGGATTCTTAGCTTTGATTCATATTCTTTCATTTTTATGCTTTCATGATTGTCATTTGATTATTGTTATGTAATTCAAGATAGATTTATTGTGTGAGCTCACATATGTTATTTGTCGTTAACTCTTCACATGTTGTATTGCTTTTCCTTTATGCAATTTCCTGTTTTCCTAGATTAATGTTTCCTGCTTTCCTAGATTAGTTTCATTTAATAAATTTAGATTAGATTACTTCTACTTCAGTCCTTCATATATAGTGTGTATGCTTCATAATCCTACGAACCTTGGACTGACAAATTAAATGGTTGGGAAAATACTACAACGGAATTAAATGACAATATTTCCACCTAACAATGAGATGTCTGGCCGAAAACGTTGGGTTTGGAGATAGAGAAGAATATCTCTATACCAAGGATCAGACGTACTAATGAGGAACAAGGATTCATCAGGAAGAGAATCACTGGGCTCAATATCTTCATTAGTATAGGGAATATCACATACCAACTCCACAAATACCAATGATTGTTTAGCTTTCAATTTGGAAAACTTGAGATCGAATTCTTGAAGAATAACGATCCATTTGGAACATTTTTCCCCAAGGACTTGACAAGTCAAGATATGGTACATGGGGTTTGAGTCCACGATGACCGTGGTAGTCAATAACATGATGTAATGGTGAAATCTATAGATGATAATAACTACAACTAGAGCCAACTTTTCAACATGCAAATATCGAATCTCGGGACCGGATAGACTCTTACTCAGATAGTAGATCACATGTTCATTGTCAATATTATCGTCTTGAACTAAAAACATAGAAATAGTGGTAGTAGAGGTAGCCAAATAAATGATATAGTATTTCTCATAATATGGTGGGTGAAAAAGAGGCGTGTTTTTTAAGGAGTTCGTAAGGGCATCAAATGAGCATTGAGAAGTATCATCCCAGATGAAAGGAGTGTATTTATGAAACAATCTCATAAATCCTTCAGTGATTTCGGCATAATTACAAATGAAACAACGAAGAAAGTTTCCCTTCACTTTTAAACTTTGCAGTTGGGTTAGATTGTTTGGAGGGAGTAAAGCGAGAATAACTTTAACTTTTAAGGGATCCACCCTAATCACATATTTAGAGACAGCGAATCTGAGGAGTCAGCCCAATTCGACAACAGAGATTCATTTGTGAGGGTTCAAATAGGTGTGGTAAAACTGACATTGAAGAAAAATGGCTCATAGGTGACCAATGTGGTCTCGTCGATGAGACGAATGAGAGAGTAACTCATCGAGGTAGGGTTTCACAATATGTTTGATGTCGTGGAAAGTGTATGACATGGCCCGTTCAAAGGTAGCTCTAGCGTTTTTAAGACCAAAAGGTAGTTTATGATAAGTGAATGTACCACAAGGGAAGATGAAGGTTGTTTTATGTTGATCAATCGGTAGAATGTCAATTTGGTTCTATCCCGAAAAACCATCCATGAATGAAAAAATGGCGTTGCCAACACAATTATCGATAATTTGGTCAATGAAAGTTGTAGGGTAATTGTCTTTGGTATAAGCCTTATTAAGATACCTATAAGCAACGTAAAAAGGAATGGTCTCTTGTTTCTTAATGAACAGAACAATGTTAGAAATCCATTCATTCAAAGGGACAAGATAAATAAAACCAAACTTCAACCATTTTTCAACTTCTTTCTTTATGGCCACAGTTTTCTTAGGATGAACTGGGCGAATTTTTTTTCATACAGGATTAACGACTGGGTAAATTTTTATCTCATGCACAACAATCAAAGGATTGATCCCTAGATATTCTTCATAAATCCAAGAAAATATGTCACAGAATTGTTTGAACAAAGAGGTATAACTTTCCAGTTCCTCAGGTGAACAATTTTCATCTACATCAACATTTTCCACAATACCTTCTTTGATCGAGATATCGATAGCAATTGTAGAAATTATGTTTCCCAAATTCCCCTTGGAGATGGTGTCCTGGCTGAGTATTGTAGATTGGGGAGAATCAACAACATCGCCAAGAAAGATAGAGTGTATATTCTTCTCAATTTCATCAAAAATAGGAAGAAAGGATGAATGATGGTGGTTATCATTCCAGGGTGCCTCGTCGATACTAATCATTTCCATAATATATTCTTTCGATGGAAATCTGGAGGTTGTAATCGAAAGTAGAGGATAGGGAATCCAACCAAGATGAAAATGAGTAAGTGGTAGACACATATATATGTTCATAGTTCGGTGAGGGAGAGGCATACTGGATGGAATTGTACGCAGCCTCTGCAGGGATAAGTGTCATAGTGACACCTATTACATCAAACTCTAAAGGAATAGGCATGAGCCAAGGATAAGATGATTCGTACGATAGATACGCCATAGTTGATATCGTATTGATCGTTGAAATATGTTGCGAAGTGGGAAAAAGTGATGTAGGAAAGTTACCCATAAGTGAAGAGTATTTTAAAGTACCTACGCATACACTTTCGTAAGTGATCTTGGAATCTCTGAAAAAATGAATGTTGTTGGCTGCGGGAGTGCGAGCGTCGGGGGTGTAGTAATCCAACTAATCAATAGTCACAATTTTACCTTGATATGGGAATTGTACACATCAAAACATTGATGAAGCGACGATGGTCATCGAATAAAACCAACTTCTTCCTAACAACAAGTTGCAATTGAGGGGAGCATTGACTACCTCAACATCTACTAAGACAGTCTTTCCTCCCAATTGGACAACTAAGGACTGCAACAATCCATGAGGAAAAAATCCTCAACCATTGAATGCTCGTAACATAGTAGGGGATTGATTAAGACTAGGTGATTTCAACCATTTCCAACAAGATAATGACATGACACATGTGGAGGCTCCATCATCCAGGATCGTGAGATGATTATGTTGATTGTGGACAACAACATCGATCTAGAAAGAAAGCTAGTGAGAGAGTTGGGACTTGAAATTATCGATATTAAACATGATATTATTAGATGCCTAAGGGTCTATTGCTTCGATGGAGGCCAAGAGATTCCTATGTTGACTAGGGAAATGTTGTAGAACCTCGATAGCTGACATAGAACATGGTTCATGGGCAAGATATTCAACGCTATTATATTTTTGGGCGGGACATGAACTAGGATTAAAATTTGAATTTCGAATTATGATCTGAGGAGTATGTAAGATAGAGTTGAAAGTAGGTTTCTCAATCTGAAGTGGCCCATATTGGGGAGTGACAGTGGTGGATGGTAGATCCGATGTAGTATTGTTAGAAACCTTCTCCTTATCAGGTTTAGCCATAGTGTCATATGTTGTAGTATGAGTGGTCAAATCGATCCCATTAAACATATAAATGTGGGCACTCAATGAAGCTTCTTCACTAGGAGGGTGATTTGGATTTCCCCCTATTGGAGGGGTAGGGAATTGTGCAACTAGGGACTTCTGTAGAGGAAAAGGCTGTGCCAACACAACGGGTTGGGAATTTCTTTTAAAAAGTTTTGGAACTACATTGCGATGAGGATAGTTTCCTTTGTAATGATCGTCACCACAAATGAGACACAAAAATTTCATTTTTCACTGTGGTTGTTCCTCAGTAGTAGGTGTTTGAGTTGGTGTTTTTGGATTTTCATTTTGATTATTGTTCTTCTTTGGTTTATTTTTCATTTTATTCTTCCCCCCTGATTGTTGTGAAGAAGGATATTGAAATTAATTCACCTCATATATTTGATTCGAGGGGGAGGTGGATGAGAGTAAAGTCGAACCGATAGTGGGTTTAGTAACTGAGTGATTAGCCAAGACGGTCAACTATGATGGAGATTGGTTTTTGCAGAATCGATAAATCCATCGGCATGAGCTATGGAAGATGTTTTTTGTGGATCGATTGATGTGCAGGGAACGTTCAGTATCAATTTATACAATGTACCTGATTGGGAATAAACCAAGTCTGGGTATTGGGATCAAGAAATGTCTTCCTCTTTGGTGACAACACCACCCATGGCGACATCACGAGAAATTGGAGGTAAAATATATTTAGTGAATCATTCAGCCAATAGTTGGTCAAGAATGGTTTCTTTAATCAACCTTCATCGTCGTCTCCACTCATTAATATGATAATAGATATGTATAAAGTTGGTTTGACGAAGGGAGATCAGGAGTTTTGTACTAGTATCATAGCGAATGGGAAATTGAAAATGCGTGAGGAAATACATGGAAAGGGAATTAAAATCTTGAAAAGTACCGCGTTGGAGCTCAATGTACCATTTGGTTGCTAAACCTGTAAGTGTGCACTAGAAAAGACATAACCGGATAGAATCATCCATAAGTTATTTTGATGAAAACCATAGATGAAACATCATAATGTGGTTTTTAGGGTCTTCTCCAGGTTTACTGTCAAATTTCAAGATGTCATAAGGTAACGTAGTAGTAATTATTGGACATAAAGGAGAGTGTAATATGATATCATTTGTCAACCATGATAGCTCCAGTAGATCTAACGTGGCTAGGAATGGTAACTATTGATTGAAGTGAGGATGATACTAGTGTGGCATGGGGACACCATAAGGGACATAAAATGGTTCATATGGATAGTTGTATCCAGTAGTCCCTCCCATGTATTGTTGTTGTTGACCAGCATAGGTAGGATTCATCTGTTGAGGAACGTTCATGAAAGCAGAAGAGAAACCCGTTTGGGCCTAGGGAAGATAACTAGTATATCCCATGGGAGGATAGGTCATTTTATTAGATTGAGGAGGATAAAAAAATTTCCCTTGAGGGGGGTAAACAAATTGTCCTTGGGGAGGATAAGATTGTTGTCCTTGAAAACCCCAAGTGGGATTCGGGACCCCCGGGAAAGGTTGTCGAGAATGTAACCCAAAAGGATTAGGATTCATTATTTCTCCTTGTGGGTTTGGGTATGATGACCCTACTTGATATGGTTGATGAAACCTACCTCCTTGGGTTGGTCCTGTTGGGCCCCAAAAACTCCCCTTAAATTTTTACAAAATTTAAAGGGCCCCCATTAGAATCTTGATAATTATAATGAGCTACATAATCAAACTTTTCAAATAGTTCCATACCTTGGCTTTCTTTGAGACAAACTTAAGACATTCACTTTAGTATGAGACATTCATTACAAGAGTATATGTCAAAATTTAGAAACGAGCATAGAAATCTCAATTTAAACAATAAACGTTAATTTTTATCAACAATTTACTTTCGTTTAAGTTATGATTATGTGTTCTTTCTTTTGCTCATTAGCAAGTTTGAATATTTTGAATAATGGGTTCAATACTTCATCAAATAATATCTTGGTTGATTTCTCATTTTCATAAAATCATTTTGTGATATTAATTAATTAAATTCTTTTTTTTTATTTTGCATCTCATTTCAAAATAAAAATAATAATTAAAAAAAAAAGAATTACCTATGATTTGTTTGATTTTGTAAAAAATCAAAATTAACATTTTTCTCTTCTCCATTAACTTGAAGCTTATAGAATTTTAAGATCATATTTGAAAGGAAATTATAAACAATGTTTGTTTAGAACTTATAGTTAGTTTAAATTCATTTTTTATTTTATTGTTCTAGATTTTGTTTTATTAACAATTTTTAGGTTATTAATTTAGGTTTCTTTTAGTTTCACAGGTTTCTATTATCAAATATTTGATACGGATCTGATCATGGCTTGATTTTATTATCCAAATATGTTCAAGATGATTGATCATAAAATAATATTGGATTGCTACAAATAATTTTATGAGCAACAACAAATAAAATTTGGAAAGGCGTCAAGATCATATAGATGATTTTGTAGGACTGATTGCAGCCAAACCGTGAGGAATTCGAAGAAACACTTGAATCCCCAGAACCCAAATGGACCCATTTACCTTCCGCGCAGAAATTTTCCCAAAACAATGCACAATTTGAGAGATATTGATGTCTCTTTACGAGGCAAATTTCAGGTGGCGAAGATTATTAGTGACGCCCAGACTGTTCACTGATTGTATAAATATATGATAAAGTTCAAAGCAAATGATCCAAGAAATTAAGAGGAGGATTTTAATCCTTTCTCTTTTGTATATTATCTATTTTGTAAACTTTTCTTCTTTTCAAATGGAGTAATGGATGGTTGGAATTTTTGGGAGAATGGATGAGTATTTTCAAAGAAGAATATGGAATTCCAGGTTGCTTAATGGATTTTGTCCTGTGAGTAAAATGGTTTTATTTTCATTATAATATCTTCATATTTTTTGAATAATTGACTATGCATTGATTTAAATTAGATTTAGTCTATTTGATCAATACATGGTTAATTGTTATCATTTATGTATTAATGTTTTTTCAATCTTTAAGAGTCTATTATTTAAAAAATTATTCCAGGACTACAATATGAGCATGTGATTTTGAGAAAGAATATGGGAAAGAAATTCATCTTTGGCTTTAGACTTGTGTGATTCTTATTCCATTTCATTCTTTCATTATTGTTGTATTATGAAAATGTTATTATGGTTGATTTTAGCTTTAGCTTGTCATCATATGGTGTTTTCATACTGTTAAATGTTATATGTTGTCCATAATTTCTTATTCCATTTTTTATGTGTGATTGATATATCATTTGATTATTTTTGAATTTATTCTTAATGTTAAATGTTGGATAATATCAATATTCAGATCTGAGTTTGCTCTCATTCTTAAATATTGATCATCTTAATATCACATGATTTTTTAATTAGATGTCTTTCTGTTGTTATCAATTTACTCCAATATCAAATACTTCTTTGAATGTATTCTAGAAGTTCTAGTATTGTTCTGTTATAGGTTTCCCTTAACAAAAATATAGGTAGGAGCTCATACAAAACATAAAGATAACACCAATTTTGTTGACCAGCTACAGGTTATTCTGTGTGTTATTTAGTTAAGTTGTTTATGAATGAAACAATGATTACATTATTAGCTTTGATTGTTTTTGTGTCACTATTTCAATTGTATTCATTTAGTATTTGTTCGTTTAATATCTTAAAAAAAAAAGACAAAAATAAGTGTTGTTCATATTTGATTCAGAAACTTTATCAAACAATCATTTTCACAAGATTTCATGCAAACCTTGTAAACTATATATAAACTATTCATAATCATTTGTATATTCACATTCTTAGATAAATATTTGTAATTATTGTGTCAATTGTTAGAATCTTTTCTTTAGTTAGTTTATTTCATTTTTCTATCTTTAGGACCCTAGTTGGCTAACAGAACCATTAAACCTGTTAGAATAGGTTACACCAAACGACTTGTGTTATTTAGACAACCCCGGAACAACTCTATTCGTCCAGTTGACGGCATGTCAATTTTTACCGTCAACATATAGCGCTAGAAGGAGGGCTGAGGTAAATTTAATGACTAAATTTTTTACCCCTAAGCATGTCATAATTCCATATTTATAATTTTTTCTCTTGTGTCATCTTGAAATGCACTAGAAGGTAGTCTAGACTGACAAGATGGCCTTATAGGAGTCTTTGTTTCGGATTTAATTAATTTCCCATGGCTCCCCAAATCACTATGTTGGAACATGCTTTCCACTTCTCATTACCTGATATTTCCAACAAGACAGTCTCTCTCTTGTCCAAACTCACCTTTGATGGTGGGGGGAATTATCTGCAAAGACCATATTAAGAATTTTTGGTGTAAATGCATCAAGCATGATATTTCTGATTTAAAGGTTTTGTGCATATTGTTTGCTTTTACTTTCACGGGTCAGATTAAACATTGGTTTGAGTCTTTTCCAACATATCACATTATTGACTGGTTCCAATTTGTAGATGAATTTTTAGATTATTTTTAAAACTATGATTACAATCAATTATGTGAATAATTTCAGACTTTACTAATCAATGACAATTCATCTTCAAAAGACTTTTCAACAAGAATCCATCATGTATTCTGTAAATTTAATCTCGATGACATGTCATTTGTACCAAATCTCCTCTATGATGCTTGCATCCATTTCATCTAGTCACATTCAATAGCGAATGATGAATCAGTTGAAAATCCTACCACTCAATTGTGAGAAGAATTTTGTTTGGAGGATGAAAGGAATCCATCCAAAAATTTTGAAAAAGCAAGGGATGTAGAATATATTAAAAATGTTCTTACTGAAAATCAAATTGGTTTTTCCTCTGAATCATTTTATACTCAGTCCTCGACCATCATGGAAGAAGATTTTATGTTGGGTCAAGATGAATGTCCACATTATTCTAATGCTTTCCCTAATTAGTACTTAAATTTAGTTATTGAAGAACACTTAGGTGATGAAAATGATCTTAAGCATTCTAACATTCCAATGAAACTGATTAGAGATGTAGATATGCAATTGGAAGAAGAAACCTTAAACCCTCATCTACAAATCATACCTTATCCACAAGAAAGATCAGATGTTTGTTGTGAAAGTTTTGAATTATCTATCATACAGGAGGAAAATTTATATGATCGTATTATGGTGAAGGATTTATCACCAAAAGAGAGTGCAAGTATTAAGGCAAGTGAATATGAATGTCTTGAGAATACCATTGCTAATTATCATAGCTCAAGAGAATATTTTCACGTGCTCATTTCTAATTCATTTTACTCTTTATATCCTGATCTCTTCTTAGATTCTAGTGTGCATGGTATTTTACCCATGGTATCGTACTTTTTTCCATCACAATCTAATCTTTTCGATATGTCAATATTTGGTGAAATTAATTTCAAACATACCATTTATGAAATTATATTTGACGCTCTTTCAATTTCATCACTCGCATGGGAAAAAGACATGTTGCAAGATGATTTTACATTATTTATTTTTGAAAAAGACAATGCACTCGTTCTTATGGAGATCGAATACTCTACATTGCATATTCATTCTTTGATTAGTTTGAATTTTAATGTTTATGCTTCACATTTTGAAACAATCAATATCATCAAAGGAAGCATTCAAACCAATTATGTAATTGATGTCATGAATCCTCTTATGATGTGTTCCCCATTGATATATCCATTTCATCAAATTCATAGTTTTCATCCAAATTTTTATGATAGGATCTTAGAATGGCTTGAAGATTCGTATCTAAAAAATCTTCATAATAAAGATAAAGTTGTTCTTTCTTTGTTTCTACCTAAATATCTAGGAAGTAAGCATTACATGATTTTTTTAGATCCTCCATGTGAAGAAATTGATGAACACTTGGAGAATTGTCAGGAAGATGGGGCATTTCAGCCTTGGCTAATGGTTATGTTAGGTCCCCATAATATTGAAAAGTTTTCCAAGCTTACTTATGCTCTTACATGTCATTATGACTCATATCACGACCAAATTGCAGAATGGTTGGAGGATTCATACATCATGAAGTTTCAAAAGAATGGTAAGGTTGTTCTTGTTTTTTTTTTTTAAGGAATATATAGGAGGTAAGCATGACATATTTCTTTGGTATCTTCAAATACTACATTGTTTTATTCTAATTTTCGACTTTCTATGCCTTGTGGGATTGAAGATGCTCTTGTGGCTACACTGGAAATATGATTTTACTTAGCATTTTGATTTATTTAGTAGTTTAGAGTAGGCTTAGGAGTAGGTTTCCTTTAGTTTTCTTTCTCAATATTTCTTTGTGTAATAATGAAGTTATGAACACAAGTGGGTACACCAAAAGAACGATAATATGAATGTTGTCAGGGAATTCCACTTCAAATATTTTTCTTTCTGCTTTTCATTGAATATTTATTTTCAAAAACGCAGTATCATCATGAAAATTTTAAATGAAAAGTAAAGAGATAAGTAAATTTAAACTATCAATTCAGCCCTGACCTAAGGTGCCATGAGTAGGACTGCACTCATATTAATAAGGATTTTTCTATTTTCTTTTAGTCTCTTTTAGTCTCTTTTATTTTTAATAATAATGCTTGGTCAAAGTAGCATCTCATGCAACACTATCTTAAGAAAAGAAATTTCTTGCACATGATATTTTATATGATTTAGTTCTTCCTTTATTTTATAGTGAGATGCTAGTGAATCCAAAAGCTCAAGTTTAACTTGGCCAAAATCATTTCCTGAAATTTTTTTCTTTTGTTGTTTTGATTTTGTGTACTTATGATTTTGAATCCCATTAATAAAATTTGATTTGGTTTGTTGTGTGTTTTTTG
This sequence comes from Picea mariana, assembly GCA_032191745.1. Classification (NCBI taxonomy): domain Eukaryota; kingdom Viridiplantae; phylum Streptophyta; class Pinopsida; order Pinales; family Pinaceae; genus Picea; species Picea mariana. The sequence goes on along the minus strand of JASDQU010322829.1, from coordinate 666 downwards.
TTTTCTTTGATTGCTTTGAATGAGTTTTCTTCTTCTCTGTCTTTTTGAATCAATATATTTGTTATCAAAGAGTTATTTTCAAAGGAAACATTCATTTTAAGACTTGTGTTTTTTCAAGAAATTTAAAATAATTCAAAAAGGTCCTGATATTAAGATATAGCTCAGACAATTGATTTTTTAGTCAATTGTCACTTTCATTTTGTCCTCAAATTGTCTTTGCCAAGGTATTACACCAATGATATGGTTTAAATATTTGAGAATTACGATGATCTTTAAACTTTTTACGCCATCCATATTCTTAAGGAATCACTTTTAAGTGCTTCCCCATTCTTTAGATGATTTCTTTAAGGAAATCTAAAATCTGTAAACCATGATAAAACTTCCAGTTTTGAAAGCAAATAAATAACTTGATCAACTATTCACCTATATTGCAATTAATCTCCAGTATCACCCCCCTCTCTTTGTCATCAATAAATCTATAATTGTATTACTATTTAAAAATGGCATAAGAGAGTTGAAAGAACTTATGTGTGGGAAGTGTGTGTAAACCCGTCGGGGTACTGAACAGGCTCGTTGGCAGCGGGTAAATGCATGCATGATACCAAGACAACTTCGTCGAGGTACTGAATAGGCCTGATGGAAATGAAGCAATTCCAGGTCGAGAGG
>JASDQU010322828.1:0-13023 GCA_032191745.1 Picea mariana | reverse complement strand
TTGAGTGTAGAAGGTGGGTAAGGGGTTAGAATAGGTTGGAAAAGGTTGGGAGGGTTAGGTAAAGTCTAATCTTTCTCTTTTCCACCTCCAAACTAACCCATTAACTATTTTTTACGAAAATTACAAAAATGACTTAGCAATTAAAATTGCTATTTTGATTGACTTTGACTCCGGGTGGACAAATGCATAGCAAAATTTGTCCGACTGAGCTGAAACTTGGTCTATGGGTGTAGGGGGTGCCTTTCCATTTCTTTTGAGCACAAATACTCCTATCAAAAGCCCAAAGACCCAGTTTTTACAATATTTGCTAAAAAAAAACATTTAATTAATTAAATTGTTAAAATTTAATTAATTAAAAAAAACCTATCTAGACTTGACGAAATTCCGCGAAACTTTCTACACCGTCTGGCATGGTCATTTACAACATTCCTAAACAATAGCTACCAAAGGATGAGACCATTAGAACGCCGTTCACCACTTTGGAGGAATTATTGCATGTGTGAAGGGAAAAACTCATGGGAAATCAACCAGGCTAAAAAGCCCAGTTGACAACCTAATGATAAAAAACCCTAGGTGAAAGGAACTCTCCTAATGAAAACATCCCAAGGTACCTGACCTAACTATGATCCATGCAGACTTATTACATTATTAACCCACGCAGGGGTGCGGAAATTTCGTTTACAAAATTTGTGCTGGAGCATAAAATGCCCAAGTAGAACTAAAATGTCTTCAACATACTTGCATCTGATGATGCATACTTCATGGCACATGAGTTGACCACCGTTGCTAAATGGGCAGTCAACAAGTGGCAAAACCAAGCCTCTTTGCTAGATGTAGGCAAACATAAATAAAAAACGCAGAAATTTTATCTTAGAGAGAAATGCAAGTCCAAGAGACTCTCTTTGGGCTTACTTACAATGAAAGAAGAAGAAAGAAGAGTTGGGTGAATAATACCCCAACTTGGGAGGTCTTTGACGTTTTAGGGCCCCAAATGGGCTGTACCTCCTTTTTGGTTCAGATCTACAAAAAACGAGCAAGTAAAGCTTGCTGGAAAAGCTGCAAAAAAGACCAAAATCTTCAAATATTTTCTGTTAGTTAAAACAAAAAATTTGTGTGTAAAAATCAACAAGTAATATATATTGAAATGAACTATTCAAAGATGTTAGAATGCCCAAAAGAAGTATGGAAATGTATAGAAATATAGAACAAAAATATTTAGAGGTTGTAGGTGGGTGGAGGGATAAATTCCCAGATCTGAAATCTATCCACAAAACCCTTAGGTAACCTGCAAATCTTGTGAGAAAAGCTACAAAAACAGAGAGGACGTGAGTAGATCTAAATGAGAAAACAAAATACTTTGCCTAATCCAAATAAATGTTCACTAGATTTATAATAAGACTATCACAGATCTATCCAAGCAAAATACTTTGCTTGGAGTTCCTACTCTAGACCTATAACCAAAGCATACACAAGAAAAGAAAACCAAAACAAGATCACCTCAATAGTAGCCAAGATTGCATCAAGAAGAATCTCAACACCATGGATCCTCCAAAGATTTCTTTATTCCAATAGAAACAAGCTTGAGCAAATACTTGCCACAAGCTTGAGAGAGAGAGAGAGAGAGAGAGAGAGAGAGATTTTGGCGTAGTAACAATAGCTTAGAGTAGATGTGTCAAATGAGGGAGGGGAGGCTTTCTTTTAGAGGAGAGTAGATGTGCCAAGAGAGACCCCTCTTGGATGAACCCCAAGTGTCATTCAATCAAGAGAGGGTGAGCATCTCAAGGAGGGCACACTTTTAGGGTTTTGGTAGTGTTAGGGTTATGAGGGTTGAATGGATGAGAGAGGGAAACATTTTTTGACATGTTCCAACAATAAATTAGACCAAGGGGGGTGCACTTAGGGAGAAAGGGGGTTTTACCCTTTAATTTTTCATTTTCCATGACTTTCTCACCAAGGGGGGCACAACTTCCCTAGGGGGAATGATAACTTGAGGTGATGGCTAGGTGAGGGGGTGGAATTACGTTAGGAAATATGTTTCACTAACTTAGGAAAGGGGTTAAGCATCATCTCCCACTCTTTCTCTATACTTTTTGCTCAATTTTTACAAAAAAATGACATTTTGACTTTATCAATTAAGCAATTAAATTGCTGACTCAAAACTGACTTGGACTCCTCATGGACAATGACCTAGCAAAACTTGTCCAATTGAGATGAAACTTGGTTCAAGGGTGTAGGGGGCCTCTTTCCATTTCTTTTGAGTACTCGTATCCCTATCAAAATCCCCAAGGACCTAGTTTTTACATTTTTACATAAAAAATAATTAAAATTACCATTAATTGGGTAATTTTAAAAAATAAAAAAAAAACCACTTAGACTCGACGGAATTCCACAAGACTCTAGGAGATGTCTAGCATGGTCATTTACAATATTCCTAGATCCTAGTCACCCATTGGGCTCGATCATTCGAACGCCTTTTAAAAATGATGGTTAGCTCAAATTAATTACCTAAGGAAAAAAAACTCTCGATAAAAGACTTCCCCAATGATAAAGTCCTAGGCAACTAACCTACAATATGATCCATGCAGACACATTACATTATCCCACGCAGGGGAGTGGAAATTCCAGTTACAAAAAGAAGTGTCGGTGACAAAATTGCCTTGTAGAACCAGTAAGTCTTCAACTTTGTTGCACCATTGGATACATAACTTCATGGCACATGGAGTTGACCCCCTAGTTGAAATAGGTGGTCACTGGTCAACAAGACCCTCTCTATAGGGGAAATTGAAGAGGCTACAAATTGATCCCAAATGCATATAAATGAATTTCCAACATAGTCATAGGAAGCCCATTAGAGTGAATCCAATGTGATTACGGAGGCAGCCTGAAAAATGTTGATGATGTGCATTAAACTCAACCTGCATGGTGCCTGGGGAATTGTGTGCTCACAGAGAAAGTGGTAATAACTCAGAATAATTAGGCTGATGGGTAAGCTTAGAACATCATTGATAAAGTAGAAAATTGTTTATGCTTCTCAATACAAAATTGAAAGGGTTGTCATCATCCAAAATGACCCGATCTAGATTCTAAACTGTGTCACTCATCTTTATAGTGTAGTGTTCCTTAAAGTTCTTCTCAAAAATGTCATCCTGATTCCTTATAACTAGTCCATACCTGTACAAAATTTGACAGACTATAAGCAGGCATTGAGTGTAATGTACTCACTGTTGGACAGATTGTCTGCGGGTTAAATTCCCAATAACGTATTTGGCACCCGGCATTTGATACCTTGTCACAATTGTTGTGCATCAGCTCTAACTGGAACTCACTCGTGATCTTTTACATCTGTATTTCATATTTGATGACCAATGGCTCCATAGAACTTATATTTCTTCCCCTTATCATTAAAGTTTAAAAAGGTTTTCCTATCCCTTTCATGATTGATCAAGGACAAGGCATATTCCTTTAAGTATTTGTCTTTGTTCATATAAGTCTCTCTTTTAAAGATAATAATCTGGGAATTAGACATCAGATTTAGCATTAGTATACTGCCTAGTTTTTGTACAGTAACATGTATGTTTGTGAACATTTAATTACAGGAAAGTTTGGCATAAGAGTGCGGTTCAGTTTATTGGTGCTTGCACAAGGCCACCGAATTTGTCTTTTTTTATATAAAGTCTCTCTTTAAAGATCATAACCTGGGAATTAGACATTGGATTTAGCATTAGTATACTGCCTAGTTTTTGTACAGTAACATGTATGCTTGTGAACATTTAATTACAGGAAAGTTCGGCATAAGAATGTGGTTCAGTTTATTGGTGCTTGCACAAGGCCACCGAATTTGTGCATTGTAACAGGTATACATTTGCAACTAGTGAAATTAGAAATTTGCAATTTTTTAAATTGAAGGCTATATTTTTATTTCTCTTTATGTTTCTGATTCTCAAAGAGCAAATACAGTCGAAGTTTTGCATACACTTTTTTAAACTGTTCACCGGTTCCATGCTTAATATTTATCCTTGTAATTTTAAATATCATTTTCTGGGATATGAATTGAAGTGTTAGTGGATTGAATGTGATGTCTTGCCTTCAGAGTTTATGTCTGGTGGTAGTGTCTATGATTATCTGCACAAGCAGAAAGGCGTTTTCAAGCTGCCAGCTCTTCTTAAGGTTGCAATTGATGTATCTAGAGGCATGGACTACTTGCACCAAAACAATATTATTCACAGAGACCTTAAAGCGGCTAATCTCTTGATGGATGAAAATGAGGTAGGTTTCTTTTCTTTCTGATATTTATTCCAAGGAATCCTACCTGCACTCTAAATTTGGTCTAGATTCCATTTTTCAGCGGCATCTTTTTTATATAGGGTGTAGGCTTCCTCTTGCTTTAGCTCATTGTGAATGCTTGTTAGATATTATAGTTATTTTCACCATGTGCAATCTGGGTTATAGCAAACTTAACATATTTGATGGTGACAATGTCTAAGTGGGGTTATAATCACCCTCCTTTTGGGGTGTATTTCTACATATTTTCCTTATGCCGGTCTCTGTCAAAAAATGTCTCTTCTACAACCTGAACTCTTTTGACCCAAAATTTCTTTTTCTTAGTATATATTTAATATTTCACAGCTAGAATGGAGCTATACTATGTAAAGAGGAGGTGTTATTGCTGGTAAAATCCAGCCATTTTTCTTTGAAGAATGTTTTGTATGAAGGTACTATTAACACCTAGATTTTCAGCCTTGAAAATCTTTAGGGTTAAAGCCAGCATGCATTCTTTTTGGCTGGCATTTTGAGATTCTCCTTGAGTTTAGCACTTGTGGTTAGCAGAGGTTGGTTCCCATTGGAGATAGGTATATAATTGGTACATGATTGTTTAGTTCAGAGTTAGAGTCAAAATGTGTTCCTTTGCATTTTGAGAGAGATGCCTACATACAACAGGTGTTGCTACTTCTTAGGATCCACGGTTTGAGTGGGTCTCCTAACAGTTTGGAGCAGTTCTGAGCTTACATGGGTGGTCCTTGCATGATTCTAGGCCCGATGGCACTTTTCTGGGTGACAAGCGCGAACATTCTATTTTTAGCAGGTTTTTCTCGAGGCATTGGATTCAGATTCCAAGCGTATATTGTTGATCCTTGAGACATTCAGAGTCTTTTGGATCTTTTCCGAGATGATTTGGTACAATTTACTATTTTTAGAAGGTTGAGCACCAGGGCTCGCATGTCGATTCTGATCGCAGATTCAGATCCCTTGCGGAAAAATGAGTTCAACGAGTATAAATTCAAAGACATTCAAACAACTTTCTATTTTTAACAGTGTCTATTTTTAAACAATGACATGTGGCAGTTTTCTTCCCGTCTTCCTGGATGATGTGGACAATTTCCTAAAATTTAGGAGCTAGATTCTATTTTTAGAAAGTTCTATATTTAGTAGGTACGATCATCATCCATGCAGTGTCGAGTGGCACCCTCAGAGGTCGACATGTGGCAGATCTACAGAGTGATGTGGCAGCCACCTAAGCATGGGTCACATTTTCCCATGACATGAGCATTTAATAATTAATTAATTGAGCTAAGGGGGGTGCATAATTGGGTCCCATTTACCCATATATTACTCTTCACATTCAACTCTCCACTTGCCATGCATCACTTCCACAAAATTCACCTTCAGTTGAGTTTAAACCGTAATTTCCTAAAATTAGGAGATTCCCTAAATATTAGGTCAAATTTGAATTAGCCATAACTCACTCATGCTTTTGTCAAAATTAGCAAGAAGACATGCGTTTAAGAGCTAATTTTAGCCTTCATTCATTACTCCCACTCTATTTAGCCTAGGTGCATATTCCATTCACTCATTCTCTCCTTCCATCTCTCTAAGTGCACCATCTCTTCTCTCTCACATGTGGGCGCATTTCTTAGTCAACTCGCACTCATGAGCTTGCATGTCACATCTACTTGCACTAAGCTCTATTCTTGGCCACTCTCATGCACTTATGCGCCTTATCCCTCACCTCCTCTCACACTTGGATTCATTATCCACTCATCATCATCCTCAAGTGCACCCTCCTAAGTTTTAGGGCACATTTTTCCTCTCTGGTGCACATTTGACCCTCATGCAAACTCTCACATACAGTCACCTTTTATCCTCTCATGCATGTTCTTGGTCTATAGTTTACTCACTCATCTCACACTCATCACATATCCCTCTCTCTCATGCGCTTAGCCTCTATTCTTAGCGACCCATTCGATCCCTCCTTTTCTCCTTGAGGTATGTGCTCCCTTGGCTATATATTGGATGCTTGACAGAGGTTCTTGGTGGGTTCATTGCAACAACAACATAGTGTCTTTCTCATTCTTAATATATATTTAATATTTTACAGCTAGAATGGAGCTATACTATGTAAAGAGGAGGTGTTATTGCTGGTAAAATCCAACCATTTTTCTTTGAAGAATATTTTGTATGAACTTGAAGGTACTATTAACACCTAGATTTTCACCCTTGAAAATCTTGAGGGTTAAAGCCAGCGTACATTCTTTTTGGCTGGCATTTTGAGATTCTCCCTTAGTTTAGCACTTGTGGTTAGCAAAGGTTGGTTCCCATTGGAGACATGTATATAATTGGTACATGATTGTTTAGTTTAGAGTTAGAGTCAACATGTGTTCCTTGGCATTTCGAGAGAGATGCCTTCATACAACAGGTGTTGCTACTTCTTAGGAGCCACAGTTTGAGTGGGTCTCCTGACAGTTTGGAGCAGTTCTGAGCATACATGGGTGGTCCTTGCATGATTCTAGGCCCGATGGCACTTTTCTGGGTGACAAGCGAGAACTTTCTATTTTTAGCAGGTTTTGCTCCAGGCCTTGGATTCAGATTCCAAGCGTATATTGTTGATCCTTGAGACATTCAGAGTCTTTTGGATCTTTTTCAAGATGATTTGGCACAATTTACTATTTTTAGAACGTTGAGCACCAGGGCTCGCATGCCGATTCTGATCGTAGATTCAGATCCCTTGCAGAAAAGTGAGTTCAATGAGTATAAAGTCAAAGACATGCAGGCAACTTTCTATTTTTAACAATGTCTATTTTTAAACAGTGACATGTTGCAGTTTTCTTCCCGTCTTCTTGGATGATGTGGACAGTTTCCTAAAATTTAGGCGTTGGATTCTATTTTTAGAAAGTTCTATATTTAGTAGGTACGGTCATCATCCATGCAGTGCCAATTGGCACCCTCAGAGGTCGACATGTGGTAGATCTACAGAGTGATGTGGCAACCACCTAAGCATGGGTCACATTTTCCCATGACATGAGCATTTAATAATTAATTAATTGAGCTAAGGGGGTGCATAATTGGGTCCCATTTACTCATATATTACTCTTCACACTCACCTCTCCACTTGCCATGCATCACTTCCACAAAATTCACCTTCAGTTGAGTTTAAACCGTAATTTCCTAAAAAATAGGAGATTCTTTAAAAATTAGGTCAAATTTGACTTAGCCATAACTCACTCATGCTTTTGTCAAAATTAGCAAGAAGACATGCATTTAAGAGCTAATTTTAACCTCCATTCATCACTCCCACTCTATGTAGCCTAAGCGCATATTCCATTCACTCATTCTCTCCTTCCATCTGTCTAAGTGTACCATCTCTTCTCTCTCACATGTGGGTGCATTTCTTAGTCAACTCGCACTCATGAGCTTGCATGTCACATCTACTTGCACTAAGCTCTATTCTTGGCCACTCTCATGCACTTATGTGCCTTATCCCTCACCTCCACTTACACTTGGCTTCATTATCCACTCATCATCATCCTCAAGTGCACCCTCCTAAGTTTTAGGGCGCATTTTCCTCTCTGGTGCACATTTAACCCTCATGCAAACTCTCACATACACTCACCTTCTATCCTCTCATGCATGCTCTTGGTCTATAGTTTACTCACTCATCTCACACTCATCACATATCCCTCTCTTTCATGCGCTTAGCCTCTATTCTTAGCGACCCATTCGATCCCTCCTTTTCTCCTTGAGTATGCGCCCCCCCGGCTATATATTGGATGCTTGACAGAGGTTCTTGGTGGGTTCATTGCAGCAGCAACATAGTGTCTTTCTCATTCTCCTCTCTCTTCTTCTCTAGTCTAGTCGCTCTTCTCTGAGAAAGTAGTCATTGTACCGGTTGTTAACTTGCCAAGTGTGGCGCAATCAACTCTCTTGTAAGCTTGATCAATAAAGAAGTGTGTTTGTCTTCAAACCTCTTTTCTTGGAAATACTATGGTAAATTTGTGATCTGATTTGTCATTTTCTGAACTGTTCATTGTGGTTATTTCTGATCTTTTGATTAGTTTTCTAGCTCTTTTCCAGTCTATTATGATTGTGCTAACCCTGCAGGTTCCCTCCAAGCGAAAATAATCACTTTTCCTCATCGTTTTGTGCCGCTTTTACATGCTGTCCAAGACGAACAACTTGCTGTTTTTTTGTTTTTAACGCAGAAATCAGAATTAGATCAACAGCAAGGCGCTTCAGTGTGCCTAGGGACTGCCCCAGAGGCTAGCAAGCACTAGCCCAAATGGAGAGGGGTTTGGTCAGTGACAATTTGGGGGCCTTACTCCTTAAATTAGCCTAGTTTTTACCCCTGTCTTAACACATATATCAGCTTAGATTGGAGGGTAAAAATTTGTGCTAACAGATACACATTCGTTTATGTAGTTATGAATGTGAAGTGTTTCTTTAATTTATTTATTTAATTTCTTTGAGTAGCACAAAAACATAAAATGTGGTGAAGATAAATCATAGTGATGCATGATAAAATTGCATGCACATAATCTACAACAAATATCGACAGAGCACAACTCCCAAAAGTATTATTATGATGAGCTATACAATAACTTTTTTTGATATTAGAAGTAATCCAAATAATCCAAATACATCCTTGTACAATAATCCTAAATTGATGTGTGTAATGATGAATGTATTGACCTCTTATAAACATTGATTCTCACTTATTGGCCACGTAGGCCCAATACATAAAGACCTACCATTCAAGTATGTATACATTTGACCTCATATCCCCTTATTTACAACATTAGGGTGATTACATACATTACATAGCAGTCCACCCCCTTTTGAAGAGCTTTGTCCTCGAAGCTTTATAGTTAATGGTTTTACATACGATGAAACCGAGTAATAGGATTTCCTTAAGTTTTTCTCTCACGTTGATGCTTTTGAGTGTGGATTATCCATCTATCATTAATTGATTCTTGCTGGCATTAATCTTTGATAATTTAATGTTGCATAGTTTCTTTTCCTTTTATTCCATGCATCGTTGTAACTTTGCCAATTTGGTGTAGTTGTCGGTCCTTGATGATATCGTTTTCCATAACTATTGGTCGACTTCTATTTCCATAAATGCAGTTTATTCTGTTAACTTCTTTTTTTAAGGTGAGGATGTTGTTGTTACCCTTCTTGTACACTTTTGTGGTGATGACGATGTCAATAACATTTTTCTTTAAACGATTTTTCCTCATTTTCCACACCATAAGCATCAATATTCATTTTTGGGACAATGACATGCTTTTGAGATAATACCATCATTATTCTTGCTTTTGAGATAATACCATCATATTTGACATTTACGTCCTCAAGGTGGAGCTCAACTTCTTCAAGTATTTTCTGTTGACCTCATTTCATCTTCTCTTCCTTCTCCCTTTGAAGTTGAACTGTGGTACCTGTTATCCCCAATTCCTAGGGATAACTAAGGAGATGATGTCTCGAGGCCCTCAAGTTGCAAACACGGAGTACCGAGAGACACTTTGACCAAATGTGTCCACTTGCACAGATAAAGGCCTGCTTCACCACCATAGATCTGAGGTTCGTCATGTGGGTATCCGCCACATCATCTTGATTCCGGAAGACATTGGGTCTTGTTCCATGAGGTACAAGCCAGGTATTATGGTGAGTGTCATTTCAATATTTGAGGCATTTGAGTTTGTTGCATTTTAAGCTGCTTTTGATTATGTAACGTCTGCTTGGAAATTATGCTATTTGCCTTGTTTCACCTGGTGGTTGACATTGCACCCTAGTAAGTGGGTCACCTTTAGGGATAGGTTTGCTACTGAGGTCCTCTTGACGAGTCATCGTGCCTTTCCAGACCATACTTGCCAGTTTACACACTTCATCCCCTCATCTCCTTACCTTTTGGGATTTTCGGGTGTACTAACCCAAGGAGGGATTGTCCCTCATTTCATGGGAAGAAGGGGTTGAAGGCCCAGAGGCCTGTAGCTGGAAAAAGATAAAAGCCAATCATGAACCTTTCTACGATTTTTTTTATAAAGATAAAATTCAATTTGATGAAGCCATAACATTGGCAAAGACCATTGGAAAAACCAAGTACTTGTATGAGCAAGGCAAAGGCATAGAATCTTTTCATAAAGCTTGGAAGGATAAGAAGAAGGAGAAATCAGATAAGAGACGGAAGGGATTCAAACCTCCTTTCAATAGGAACAATCCTAATACATATCAACAAAATCAATGTGCTAAGAATGAATTCAAGATGGAAGACTCATTGGGAAAAAGGGGAAGGCTACCAATCAAATGTTGGGGATGTAAAGAAGATCACATATACAAAGATTTTCCTCATAGAAAAGACAAAATGAGGACCTTGCACAACATTCAAGCGGTTACTATAGTGGAAGACACGGGCATAAATATTCCAAGGATATATGCAACCATAGAAGATTGATAAGCAAAGCATTAGTCCCATATGATTGAAGTGGAAGGTAAGATCATAAATCAACCTGTTGCTATTTTAATTGATTCAGGAGTAAATCATAGTTACATTGATCGTAAAGCAGTGGACATATTTCATTTGATGAAAAGTAAGCTTGAAAGATCTTGGTTGGTTTGGTTGGTTCAACTAGCCACTGGAACCAAAAGAAGAATCAATGAGACCATCAAAGTTTGTCCAATAAATCTAAATGGAGTAAATACAAATGCTAATCTGAATATCTTACCATTAGGTTCTTATGATATCCTAATTGGAATAGACTAGTTGAAATAATTTAACTGCAAAGAGTATTCTTATTATTATTGATATTTTGTTCATAGGATCAATCCCCATTGTGGATTGATCATGTCGGATATTGTAATAGGACCAAATCCCCTTTTGCGGATTGGTCAAAAGACAATTGTAATAGGCAGAATAAGAAGTCGGCCCCAGCAGTTAATTATGAGACCCAAAAATATAATAAAGGTGGGTTTACCCACCCAAATTGAGAAGTCGGCCCGTGAAGAGACACTTCACACGTGCCAGAACTTGTATAAATAAAGGAGGCTAGCGCCTCATTTAATCACAACTCACTTGCTCAGTTTGAGAGACAAGTTCTGATCTGTTACTGGCAAAGGAGAGAGAGAGTGGCGCATATCTTGGTGAGGACTTTTTGTTTTAGCATAGAAATCTCTTGGCATTGTATTGGCTATCTATATTAAGGAAGTTTTGCTGGGCTTTCTTCCCCTAGAGGGTTTCCTAGGATAAATGCTGTGTCTCTTGTGAATGTGTATTTCTCAGTGATCTTGTTCTTATGTTGCTATTATCTATTGAAATGCAAAGAACTATAATAATGGCATAAACATTAACATGGTATCAGAGCCAACCTGAAGGAAGCATTTTTCGCAAGAGGAAAAACGTCACTGTTGCAGTACCTACAAATTAGGGTTTTTCAAAAGTGAATCTTTTTAGCCTTATAACCACCTAGAAAGTTGCGCCCTCCCCTAAGGATCAATTTGGCATCATCAGCGCACCTTTTCAGTGGCTGGATCTCCCGGAAAGTGAAACCCTAGTTTCACAAGTACTAGAAAGTACCAGAAAACTAGTACCAGAAAACCAGTACCAGAAGTACCAGAGGTACCAGAAGCACCAGTCCAAAAATCCGCAGGTCAGATTTGAAGGGGCAAAAGTTGGATTTTCTCAGATCCAAACACACCAGGCAGCTCGCCTCAGCCAAGCGCATCTCCTGGTAAGTTCAAATTTTGATTTTGAGCACTTTCATTTTTCGGTCATTTTTCTAGCTCCAGGTAAAGATGTCTGCAAGCATTAAGCTTGTTGACAAGTTAGAAGGAGTGGAAAACTTCCGTGCCTGGAAGTATAGGATTGGCCTCATTCTTGAAGAGAATGATCTAGCAAGATTCGTCAAGGAAGAATTACTGAAACCTGAAGATGCTGCAGGAAAGGCAAAGCATCAAAATGACACAATAAGGGCCAAAAGAATCATTGCAGATTCAACCAAAGACCATCTGATCCCTTGTGTGTCATCTAAGAAGACCCTGAAAGAAATGTTCGATGCCTTGACCAGACTATATGAAGGAAAGAACATAAATCGGAAGATGAATCTTAGAACTCAACTGAAGAATACAAGGATGTAGAAAGGAGAAATGATTCAGGAATACTTCTCTAGAATCTCGGAATTCAAAGAACAACTAGAAGCTATTGGAGATACCATAAATGAAGACGAACTCATAATGACGGCATTAAATGGTCTTACAAGACCTTGGGATGCTTTCATCCAGACGGAATGTGCCAGAAAGGAGAAACTAAAGTTCGACAGCCTATGGGAAGAATGCATCCAAGAAGAAACAAGAGTAGCGAATCATGAAGCGCTACTAGCTAGGGATGATGATCAAGCCCTGGCCACCCACACCAAAGGAGGAAGGAAGAAACCCTACCTCAAAAAGGAGACTCATAGAGAACCTCAACCATCAAACAAATCCAATAACAAAGAATCTCATCCAAGGAGATTTCAGAAGAAAGGACAACGCAAGGAAAGAGATCTCTCATCTATACAATGCTATCATTGTGATGAGATGGAACACAAGGCGAATTCTTGTCCAGTCAGACGAGAAGAATACAAGAGGAAACATAAGAGGCAACATGCCCACATAGTCGAAGATGAAGAGCCACCTACAAAGATGATCAAGGACCATGTCTTGATCTCGGCCCTCTCAGGATCGGTAACACCTAGAGAGGACACATGGCTCATTGAT
>JASDQU010322826.1:1995-13122 GCA_032191745.1 Picea mariana | reverse complement strand
TTCTCATCAAGGGAATCATATCAATCAATTACTTGACATCAACCAATGACATCAATCAAACCAAACCATTTACATCAATGACATATGATCCAACAATCTCCCAAGTAATCAAACCATTGGCATCAATGACAAACCATTGGCATCAATAACAACATGATCCAACACTCATTACAAGAAGGAAAAAACAACTAAAAAAAATCAGAGTGTGCAAAAAGGCCATTTCTTGCAAGGTAATTTCCATTTGCAAATATGGAACTATTGGCGCATGCCTATTTTGGGAGAGAAAAGTCTGTTTTGGGCGCAGGCCTATTTTGGGAGAAAAAAGTCTATTTTGGGCGCAGGCCTATTTAGGAGAAAGAAGTCTATTTTTGGCAGCAAGCCTATTTTGGGGAAGAGAAGCCTATTTTTCATGTGAGTGACATATGTGGTAGAAAAACAACATGCAGAAAAAGAAGGAAAAACAGCATGCAAAAAAAGAAGGAAAAGCAACATGCAGAAAAAGGAAGGAAAAACAACATGCAGAAGATGGAGGAAAAGCAGTGTGGCACACATGTAGTAAAACCTAGCCATGTTAGGGTTAGGGTTTTGGAGATGAATTTGATGCCTATAAGCCAATAGAATAGTATAAATAAAGGCCTAGGAGGTCGAGTAGAGGTTCTTCATTGTTTTGTTGGTTATTTAGTAAAGGAGAGATAGTTTGGTATGAATAAGCTAGTTTTTTAGGGTTAGGTCATAGGCTGTGGACCCTGGTGTGGTGTATTCAACCTCACAGAGGGTAATTACCCTCCTTTTCAATTTTAAGCCCGAAGAATGTAATTCGCAACACATATTTTGAAGAAATATGAATAAAAGAGTAGAAGAGACATATCTTTGTGTACGTAGCCCCAGGGGGGGTGAACCACGGTAAATCTATTGTGTTTATGTGTCAAGAATGGTTGGTTTACTATTATGTTTTTTATCAGTTATAAAATGAATGATTAACTTACATTATGACAACATGCATGCATAGTTTGATTAGTGAATGAATACTAGAGTTAGAAGAATGGATAATAATGTTGATGCATGAGGAAAAGGAACAAAACACAGTCCCAATCCCTTCCCTGACTGTAGAAACCTCCATATTGTTGTCCCCCATAAATCTATCTCAGGTGAGACTATGCTGTGGACTCTGTGTGCAACGTTTCCTTCTGGTTTACCAGGAGGGCTGATAGTTTGAGGGTTTTGTTGGAAGCCTTTAAGATCAGAACCTGGGTCATCCCAAGTGTCCAATAGGAACATGTCGCTGGAATCAACACAAACCAATCAAATATTTTTAATTAGAAATTATATAACTTAGGTCACTCATACTACCTTCTAAATCAACCCTTTCACATTACAAGAAGGAAACAATAAGTGAAACAAAATCAGTGTTTGTAGAAAGGCCATTGCTTGCAAGGTCAATGCCATTTGAAAATATGGAACATGTTGGTGGCATCAACAAAAACCAATTAAAAATTCTTAATTAGCAATCATATAAATTAGGTCACTCATACTACCTTCTAAATCAATCCTTTCTCATTACAAGAAGGAAACAATAAGTCAAAAACAAAATCATTGTTTGCAAAAAGGCCATTGCTTGCAAGATAAATGCCATTTGCAAATATAGAACATGTCGGCGGCATAAACACAAACCAGTCAAATCTGTTTAATTAGAAATCATATAACTTAGGTCACTCACACTACCTTCTAAATCAACCCTTTCTCATTACAATAAGGGAACAATAAGTTAAAAAAAAATCAATGTTTGCAAAAAGGTCATTGCTTGCAAGGTCAATTCCATTTGCAAATATGGAACATGTTGGTGGCATAAAAAAAACCAATCAAATTTGTTTAATTAACAATCATATAACTTAGGTCACTCATGTCAATAAGGAAATTATGGTCACATTGGTGGCATTCTAGGCAATGGTGGTACCACCAAGATGGTAAATGGTACTTTTATGTTAAAAGTCATGTGCATACAAGGTAACTTTGAAATAAGCAAGTCAAGGAAAGAGTGGTAAGAAAGCCAATGGGAATCATAATTCTAATATTGGAGTGGATCCTAAAGTTAAAAGTTATGCTCTGCAACATAACAAGACACCACTACTAGCAATGTGGATATTCATGATGATGCCTCCTAACTCATCTTGATGAGGGTGACAATCTACTCCAAGAGTTCAACAATTGCTAGCTAGTTATGTCAAATACACTATGATTGAACTATGAGTAATTTTAAATTGAAAATTCAACCACACATTGTGCAATTCCCCCTCAGTGAGTAAATTGGAGTAAAAAAAAGGTAAAAACAATGGGGACCCTGATTTGCTAATTATAAAGAATCCATACAAGCCTTTAACGTTGCAAGCAAAATTGGCAAGTTTGTTGAACAATGTTTTAATATTAAAATACACATTTCATCCATACTTAATTACTTCATTCTATAACTACACTCTGAACAACCATAACATGTAGAGAAGGAAATGTTGTAAATTGCATTGGCGATACAAGTCAATCTAGATATGAAAATCCTTTTAGTGAGACCATGTAAAGAACCATGAAAGAGTCACACAGTCGGGGCCAATAGAACAATTATTTGATGCATAAATCTTACTCTACAAGGAAGTTTTATGGCTTCTTCACTTAAAGAAGATGGAAACAAAACCAAATCCTTATGTTCCAGTCATAACTTATAAGGAGTCAACAATGGTTTATTGGGTTCAGTATTTTATGTACCATTAGGATGATACCAAACCTCTTACATATACGTAAATAATAGTAACCAAAGAGGGGCCATCTTCACTCATTCCAATTATGTTTCTTAGTCTCATCGACTGTAAATATGGTTTTCTTTCAAGTTGGCCCTTTGATCTACTAGCTCATATGGAGATATTTTGTAGTTAAGATCAAGTCTTTTCAATTGATGTTATTAGAATCTAAATATTACTGTGTGGATATGAGTATTTGCATCATGGATAACACGTAAAAAACATATGTAGATTTTCCATCCAATTAATATACTATTGCAAAAATATATTATTTTCATGTTGAACAAGATTACACATATAATTTTATACTAACAAAAAATTATCTGAAGTAAAAGTGATATAAATCCTTCCATTGGAAGAACATAAGCAACAACAAAAACAAATTGGTCACAATTTTCACAAACTAAAATGTAGAACTTTGGTCATTTGATGTAGGAACTGTAACATTCCTTACTGCACTTGCACTACCAATAAAATTGGATATGATTCTTCGTAGCCTCGCATTTCCCACCAAATATTCTTTGAGAATCTCTAACACCATTACCACATCTCTCATAGTTGGTCATTCTTTTGAATAAAGAAAACCAACATGCAACAAAGAAAGTATGCATTTGTATGTATCAATTTCTTCAAATGTATCTCCATCCTCTTCACTAAAAATACTATTGTCAATTCTCTCCTTTACTCTTCCTGGAAATGTAAAGTTAATCCACTTGTGGAGATTAAGGTCTCCAACAAACATGTCAATACTGGGCTTCTTTCTAGTAAAAATTTCTAATAATAGGATACCATAACTATAAACATCTCTTTTGGTGGAAATTGTCTCACCCAATCCATACTCTGCATTAAATTCAACCTTGATCAAATTTTTTCCTACCAATCCATACAAAACTATTAATAATGAAAAAAAAAAAAAAATGTTTTGAAAAGCCATACCTTGGGAAACGTATCCAGAGGATCCTTTCAAATAAAGTGTGGAAACAAGTGAATCAATAAATATTGCACCAAATCCATACCTTGGGAAACATATCCAATTGATCCTTTCAAAGAAAGTGTTGAAGTAAGTGAATTAGTAAAGGTTGCACCTATTAATCTTGCAATACCAAAATCTATTACATGGCCTATCATATCCTCAACCAAAAGCACATTACTAAGTTTTCTATCACAATGCACTACTTGCATAAGAGAATCATGATGAAGATACAATTCCATGGCATGGGCCACCTTTATAGCAATGTCTAATTGTGTCTCCAATCTTAATTCACACACTTTCTCACCAATGTCACCATCTCTATCAGGATACTGCAAATGCTTCTCTAAGCTTTCATTACACATAAACTCCAACACTAAACCTTTGAAATGGATATTAGAACATGAGGTAATGATTCTCACCATATTTCAATGTCAAACATTTTTCAAGTCCTTGCTTTCTACTTCAAAACTATTCTCAACTTGAGTATTTTGCATACTGAAAACTTTCACGGTGAGGAGTGTGCCATCACTCAAAATTCCTTTGTACACCGACTTGAAGCTACCCTTCCCCAACAAGTTGACCTCCCTAAATCCATTTATTTCCATATAAATCTCTTGATATGAAATCCTTTGGTGCTCTACTTTTTGAAATATAACTTTTGTAAAATCAAAATTTTGTATTTGCAAATTCCCTCTGCAAAGGAATGCTAAAAAGAGACAAAATGATATAAAAACTAGTGTCAACAACTGCCAACACTATTTTTTTCATAACTTTAAAATGAATTTTTGATGTTGGAAATGCATGTAACACAAATACTTGTAGTCCATCTTACCCCCCCCCATCCTAGGGGTAACTAGAGGAGATCAAGTCTCATGGCCCACAATGAAGACAATTATCCCATTGATGATGATGATGAACATGTCTACCATAGAATCCCCCCTCATATTTCATTTTCTACTTTGTATCAATCAAGCTCATCACATCCAATCAATGAAAGTATATGGGATATGGTAATCCAATGTCACCAAGAGGTGTGTTAGTCCTTTTTTCATACGAGGTGTTGTACTTAATATATGATGCATGTGAATGGGAATCATTGGTTGAATTTGGATAATGGATCATAAGCTCAAAAAGTTATGTTTGTTTCCTTGTTTCACCTTGGTGACCAACATCTATGCCATAGTCCCGTGTTGTCACCAACAAGGAAAACGGGTACTATTGAGGGGCCCTCACAAGGGTAATGTTCAGTTTCCCTGCCATACTTAACACTTACCATCATGGAGCCTGTCATAGTGTACTAAACTTCGGTAATGGGTCATGGTTCATTCTCTCATGAGAAGAGGGGCTAAAGGCCCATAGGTTGATTGAAATTTCTAGAAAAATAAGAATAAATAAATAATAATGCTAAAGAAAGAAAGAGAAAATAACAAAGGATTCTCAAAAGCCAGTCCATACTTGAGCTCTACCCTTTCCACATTCGCCCTAGTCCCAATAAATGATTTTATAGCTTGAAACCTTATAAAAGGGACTTGAAAATATGATAAGAAGAAAATGAAAAGGAAGATTAAGGGGTTCGGAAAACGTAGCACTTAGAAAGTAGTAACTCAAGAGAAAGAACACCCTCAATAAAGGTGCTCATAGAAGTGGATTCAATGACACCATAAGCCATGAAGTAACCTTGATATGTACCACTATAACTGTAACACCCTGTTCCCCCCAAATTTGTAATTAATCCTAATATAGGAATTACCATACTAAAGCATGATGAAAATGTGAATGTATGATGTGAATGGACCTTATGAAGAAGGTCGATGAATGTAAATAACATTATGAATTTATATTGCAGGACTGCTGAGAGGGGATGTGTAGAAAAAGAGACCACGATGGCAGTGGAAGGCACCTGGAAAGGTGGCGCTAACTTCCACCGAGAATTAACACCATATTTGGACTCCACTGGCCCGGAGAACCAAAAGCGGCTCGCTGGCCCCGAATTTAATGTCTCACAGGCTGGTAGGCGGATGGCTTAATGAGGGATGGGATGGTGAACCGCCCATTCGTAGAGCCGTCAGGCCTGACCAGACGCGAGGATAATCACGCCACACGCAACCTCGCAAGAGGATAGGGTGTAAGGTAGAAGCGATTGGGGGGGCAGATGCGAGGGGAACTCTGGCATTATGCAGAGTGAGTGATAACAGAGAGGAAGGATTGCAACCTTCACTCCCAGTCACTGACAGATAGAGAGACACAGTCTCGTAACATCATGGTCTCAACTCGGGGGTGGCTGGTGGTAAATCCGCTGGGAATCGCTAAGCCTATGGTTAGGTGAAAACGAGCACCCCTCTCAGCAGTTTCATAACCCCTGGTGTTATTTCTGATAAGTGTTTTGCCTTTGGCATCTTGAAATATATGT
Organism: Picea mariana; assembly: GCA_032191745.1. Taxonomy (NCBI): domain Eukaryota; kingdom Viridiplantae; phylum Streptophyta; class Pinopsida; order Pinales; family Pinaceae; genus Picea; species Picea mariana. Next base: position 6,953 of record JASDQU010322826.1, on the reverse strand, counting down.
ATTCTAATAATTATGCTCATAAGCTGTGAAACTATGAATGTTTTCATTATAAGAATGTCTGTGTGGTATTTAGATCAATACTAGTAGTTGTATATTGTATGGAAAGACTACGTATGGCTTGTGTCCTCATAAATTCATTATTTATATGTGTACTGATCTCATTAAGACTTCATGACTAGTTCCCGGGAGGACGATACCCTTATCCGCCTTAGATAATACCCTGGGTAAACCTCCCCATAGAAATACCTTCCTTGAATAACCCCTCAAGAACCCGAAAGGTAAATGTGAAGGTGTAAAGCCTTAGTAACTCTGTATGAGGAGAAACGATCCTCTTAAAAACCTGAGATGGTAGCTTAAGGATGGAATATCGAATTGACGGATGAGACTCCATCGGAAGATCTGTGGTCACTCACAACCGTCAGATCAGAAGGAGAGGAAGAAGTGTTAAGGGCCTTAACCTTGATAGGTGGTGATCAACGGATGAGATTTGATGCAGGAGCATCGCCAACTCAACAAGCGAGCCAACATGGAAGACAATGAACAGCTGGACAAGGCCAGCTGAAACTTTTTTTGAATCTCATTCAAGAGGATGCGCCAATGTATAAATGATGCATTTATGAAAGCACCTTTTGTATATTGCATCAGACCTCGATCCATACGCTCTTGTCTGAAGTAGATAGGAGGCATTTAATAGATTTAATGTTGGTAGATATATGTTTAAGTCTAGATCTGATAGTTTAGAGTTCGAGAGGGAAAACGGATATAGACACCCTCATTGTATCATTGTAACATTATTGAGAGCATTCAGAAGGGAGAGCAAGCAAAGAATGTTGTATGAAGAACACCCATGTACAGGCGTTTGAATTAATAGAATGAAGCTTTGATTCAAGCACATGGTTCGTGTTGTTTTCTCTGTGTATTGATGTTATGCTCATAAATGTTTTCTTTCTTATTATGCATTTGCTTTGTATATGCTGTGCATGTGATTTCATGGTTTAACCTGAAGTTTGAAAGAGAATAAGTTTCAAGTTGTTTCTCTATATGAGCCTGGAGATTCCTGCAAAGGGTGGAGTCAAATACATCCACAAAGAGTGCGTTGATGAAGGCTAAGTAGTTTAACTTTTGTTCTCATTCGTCTAGAAGTCAATTTGGGTTGTTGAAGCCAGGCAAGGAAGGTGCAGGCTGAAGAAGAAGTCTCAGATTGTTAATCTGAGCAAAGGAATTTAGAGACTGCTGTTGCAGGATTTGAACAGAGTTTGAAGTATTCAACAGTTGAGGTGGTTGAATATCAAGCGCAAGGGGTGCGCGCAGGTTTCTCTGAAGAATCAGAGTTGAAAATCTCAGGAGGTGTAGCACCTTCGTGGTATCATCAAAGGAAAGCACTGGGAGTTGTGCGTGGACGTTTCAAGAACGAGTTCCAAGCGCAGACTTTGAAAGGCCAAGTGCGAGAAGGAACACTTAGTCATTTTCGAGAAATCTCCAAAGAGGAGAAATCGACAGTCAAGATTCACAGGGAAGATTGACGAAGTCTCGACAGTGGTCAGATCTAGCAGAAGATGCACACTGTTTAAGCTTTAGTGTGCCGGGAAGGAACTAGAGCTCGTCAGGACTCGGCTCATCGAAGAATCGAAACTTCCGGAGCCAAGAGTCTTGTGTATGAAATCGCGAGTAGCGATTTCCCGAGAGGATCTGAGCCGTTGATCTGTAGGACACATGTCCAAGGATCTGGAAGAGTCGGTATTCGACGTTTCAGGATTTCCACAGGAAAGGAAATCGTTGCAACAGAAATTGCGATCCCACGATACCCGATTTAGCGTCGGGGAGACAGTGACATGGAAGAGGGAGAGCTCTCACGTGCACAGGAGTTCGGCATATCGTGAGCTTGAAGGTTCACGAGTTGGAGCCGCCAAGTTTAGCGTCAAAGTTTGTGAGGTCACGAGAGGCGATATCTTGGCAACCATCGGTTAGCATGTGGGGCCAGAGCACAGTAAAGGGGGACAAGTGGCATCGGGGATCGGGGATCGGAGATCTTTCAAGCGTAAGTTCTACGCATTGCTACTTCACAAATTTCGAAAGTACGAACAGGAAGAGGACCGTGGTCTTGTGGATAGTGGTCGCATGTGAAAGAGTAGCCGGAGGGAGCTAAGGTGTGCAGGGAGTGCCAGCACAGATCGGGAATCGGGGATTCGTGAGGTGAGTAATTTGTGACCTCGTATATATTGATTTCCTGACGGGGTCAATTCCCGATAAGGGGTAAGGAAGCCGTGGACGAGTAGGCAATCGGGATTCGGGGATTGGGTGAGACCCGATCCTGTGCTTTCAGGACTCGCGATTTTGCGAGATCCGATTTCCTGATAGCACAAGGGAAAACACAAAGAGCATCCTGTGGGTGTGAAACTTCTGATAAAGGGGGGGTTTTGGAGAGCATTCTATCTCTTCAGGCCTAGGAAAAAGAAGGTCTTGGTGGTAGCAGACGTGCCCTGGGTGGCGCGTGTTGCGTCAGAGTGGTATAAGAGCCGGATTAACTCTTTGTTTTCTGTGTCAGAGAAAAGGAGAAATTCGCCATGCCGCCCAGAAGAGAGAGACAGTCACTGGACCCAGAAGATAGGGAGGTGCGAAGAAGAGGTAGGCCGGTAGGAAATCTTGATATGGAATAGTAGATACGTGATCTCTAAGTGAGATTGGAAGATATGGAAGCAGCGCAGAGACGCACAACAAATGCTGGAGACTTAAGTGACTCCGAAGGCGAAGTGGAAGCCGAATAGCAAGGAGACGTTGCAGTCAAAGATGCAGCCAATGAGAGATTAATTAAAGCTATTGCCCAGATGAGTTCGAAGAAAAAAATGGACATTCCAGTCTATGAAGGAAGTCTGGATGCAGAAGAGCTTCTAGATTGGATTAGAGCTCTTGACACTTACTTCGATTATGAGGATATCAAAGAGGATAAAAAGGTCAGGCATGCTGTCATGAAATTGAAGGGACATGCAACATTATGGTGGGACGAGCTTCAAGAAGATAGACGTTCCAAAGGCAAACAAAAGATCAAAAGCTGGGATCGAATGATTGCGAAGATGAAGGCAAAGTTCATCCCAAGGGATTATCGGATCACACTGTTCAAGAGAATGCAGAACCTGAGACAGAAATTAATGACCGTAAAGGAGTATACAGAGGAATTCTACAAGCTCAATATCAGAGCAGGTCATCGGGAGAGCGATGATGAAAAGGTCACCATATATATGAATGGCTTAAGATATGATATCCAAGATGAGATGAGTATGACAACCATCAGAACGGTGGAGGATGTGTATCAGATGGCGTTGAAGGCTGAGGAAAAGCTAAGCCGCAAGTCAACACAGCGAGGCAGAGGTAGGAGCCAGTCGAAAGGTAAGTCAGTTGCCCAAGATAGGTTCCAGAAATCTAAGGACGACTGGAAGAAGCCTCAGACAAGAACAAAAAGAGGTGGAAGCTCACAGCGAGGACAACACGCTGAACAACAAAGGCAACAGACAGAACAGAGCGGAGGATACGCTGATGTTAATACTTTTCCTCGTACTAGAGGTAGAGGAAGAGGCAGAGGAGGAATCATCACATGCTACACATGTGGGAATAATGGACACAAGGCAATTGACTGTCCAAATAGGAAGAAGGATGGAGGAGAAGCTCACATCGTCGAGGCACAAAGGTGAAATGTTGAAGCAGAAGACGCAGAAGACGGAAGGTCGCTGATGATGCATAAGGTTCTCTTAACACCTGAGAAGGAGGTGGAGGACATAGCTCAGAGAAGCCGACTGTTCAGAACCACATGCAAGACCAAAGATAGGAAATGCAAGGTCATTGTGGACAGCAAAAGCACAGATAATCTCGTTTCAACCGAGATGGTGGAGAAACTAGAGTTGGAGACAACTGATCACTCGAGTCCATATAAAGTTTCATGGCTATAGAAGGGACATCAGGTGAGTGTCACTAAACAGTGCTTAGTGGACATCAATATAGGAGGGTACAATGATAGGATACTCTATGATGTTATTCTTATGGATGTATGTCATTTATTACTAGGCAGACCATGGCAATATGACAGAAACGTAGTTCATGATGGGAAGATGAATACATATACTTTGGAGAAGAATGGAAGAATGCATATGTTACTTCCAATTAAAGACAAGGAAGTAAAACCAGAACCGAGGAATACCATACTTCTCATGAGTGGGAAGGAACTTCTGGCAAAAGTAAAGAAGAAGGAAGATCCACAATTCTTTGTGGTCAGGAAACCAAAATTTGTTTTGACCAGCACAAGAATGGATGATCTACTGGATGAAATTCAGGAACTACTGGAAGAGTTTTCTGACATCATCGTGGATGAATTACCTCATTCATTGCCATTGATGAGGAGTGTGAGTCACCACGTAGACCTCATACCCGGAGCTAGTTTGCCGAATAAAGCCGCGTACAGGTTGACGCCTCAAGAGAACGAAGAAGTCAAAAGGCAGGTACAGGAACTGTTGGATAAAGAACTGATAAGGGAAAGTTTAAGTCCACGTGTCATTCCAACTGTACTGAGTCCAAGGAAGGATGGAGGTTGGAGAATGTGTACAGATTCCAGAGCCATCAACAAGATAACCATCAGGTACAGGTTTCCATTACCACGGATGGATGACTTGATGGACTGTTTAAGTGGAGCTAAATTTTTTTCAAAAGTTGATTTGAAAAGCGGATACCATCATATTCGCATGAGGGAAGGTTATGAGTGGAAGACAGCCTTCAAAACCAACGAAGGGTTGTACGAATGGTTACTCATGCCGTTTGGTTTGACGAATGCACCAAGTACATTCATGAGGTTAATGAATGAAGTGCTGAAGGAATTCATTGGTAAGTTTGTCATTGTTTATTTAGATGACATATTGATTTTCAGCAAAATGAAAGAAGAACATTTGAAGCATTTAGCTGCAGTAATGAGGAAG
>JASDQU010322816.1:1642-13026 GCA_032191745.1 Picea mariana | reverse complement strand
ACAGTTACAAAATAACAGAGCTCAGAGCCCTGAATCAGTAGATCTTTTGCTCGGATAGTCAGATCCAGCCAGATTGAAGTCAAAGAAGTAGTCTACACCGTGTATTTTGGTCTGAAGTCACTTCAAGAAATTTGAAGACCTGATTTTAGTGCAGGAAATAGGTAAACACAAAATTTTCTAACAATTTTTTTTCTGTTGTGTTAAATTCTTTTAAATATGGCCACGTCTAGCAATTTAGGACTAACTCAAGGACCGATTCTTCTTGGAAAGAATTATGAGTTTTTCTCTCTTAGAATGAGATCCTTCTTGCAAGCACAAGAGTTCTGGGATCCAATGGATCTTGGATATGTGGAACCATATCCAGCAGACCTTGCTTCCATGACCAACCAATAGAGAACTGCTCAGGATTCAAAATTCTGGATTCAAAATTCAGTGGATGATTTGATTTTCTAAAAAATCACAGGCGTCATTACTTCAAAACATGCCTAGGACATCCTTAAATCAACCTACCAAGGAAATGACAGGGTGGAAACAGTCAAGCTGCAGACCTTGCGGACGCAATTCGAGACTTTAAGAATGACAGAGTCTGAAAATGTTGATTAGTTTATGACCAGAGTCAATGGAATCGTGAACCAAATCAGATTGACTGGTGAAGCCATCCCTGATCAACACATTGTTGAGAAAGTCCTCAAAAGTTTACGAAAGAAATTTGAAATGGTCATTATCGCAATCCTTGAATCCGAGGATCTGTCAATTTTTTCAACAGATGAATTAATGGGCTCCCTGTTGACACATGAGACCAAACTGCATCTCACAGATGAGTCAATTGCCAATGCCTTCAAAACTCAATTCTCTTTCAACAGAGGGAGAGACAGAGGAAGAGGCAAAGGTCACCAAGGAAGAGGGAGCATTCCAAGTCACCCTCACTCAAGTGGAGGTCACAGACAACAAAATCCGAATCAGAATTTCCAAGGCAACAAACAACATAACCATAATCAGAATTTCTAGCCTCAAAGAGGCAGAGGGAGAAGACCAAATGACAAGTCAAGCATACAATGCTATTACTGCAAAAAGTATGGGCACTATGAATTTGAATGCAGGAAGAAGCAAGCAGATCAACTCTCAGGCAGAGCACATATCTCACATCATGAAGGAGAAACCTCAGAAGGTATGTTTCTCTCATGCCACAAGACTCAAAAACATCATAAAGATATTTGGTCATTGGACAATGGATGCATCAATCACATGACAGGTAATAAATATTTACTTTCATGCATTGATTCTTCAATTTCCTATGATATTACACTTGGAAATGATTCCTTAGTCAAAGTTCAAGGAAAAGGAACTGTACCTATTCTTACTAAACAACATGTAAAGAAAGACATAAACAATGTCTATCATGTTCCAGATTTGAAACATAATCTGTTAAGTGTAGGACAACTCATTGAACATGGCTATAAGGTACTTTTTGAGGGAACCTCATGCATGATATATGATAAAACTGCTAGCAAAAAATTGATATTTGAAATCCACATGACTCAGAAGAGGAGGTTTCCCTTGACCCTCAGAACTACAAATCTTATCCAAACATATGCACAAAGTGCATCCACCCCCGATGAAACTATGGTTTGGCATACAAGATTTGGACATCTACCCTTTCAGGGTCTAAGTCTTCTACAAAATAACTCCATGGTCAAATGTCTCCCTATCTTCAAAGAGAAAAACCCCCCATGTGAGTCTTGCATACGTGGAAAACATAAGAGAACTAGTTTTCCATAGTCCTCCACTCAAGCCAAACAACATCTCGAACTTGTTCACATTGACCTATGTGGACCAATGCAAACAGAGTCAATAGGTGGTAGATTTTATTCTCTAACGTTTATTGATGACTTTAGCAGGAAAATATGGATCTATTTTCTCAGACACAAGTCTGAAACTTTTGCAAAATTCAAAGAATTCAAAGATGAAGTTGAAAAATAGAGTGGCAAATATGTAAAAGCAATCAGGTCAGATGGAGGAGAAGAATACAACTCCAAAGAATTTGCAAATTTCTAAAAATCACAAGGCATCATCATGCAAACTACAACCATGTATACTCCACAACAGAATGGAGTGGCTAAAAAGAAAAATAAGACAATTATGAACATGGCAAGAAGTCTACTCAAAGAGAAATGTCTGTCAAATACCTTTTGGGCTGAAGCAGTAGCATGCTCAGTCTATCTCTTGAATAGATCTCCAACCATTAGTCTCAAGATGAAAGTCTCTCAAGAAGCATGGAGTGGGACAAAGCTAAATGTTACTCATTTAAGGACATTTGGATGCATAGCATACGCTCACATACCTTTCGAATTAAGGAAGAAACTGGATGACAGAAGTGAGAAATGTATCTTTACTAGATACAGTGAAACATCAAAAGCTTACATGCTTTACAATCCAATCTCAAGGAAACCAATTCTTAGCAGAGATGTAAAATTTCTGGAAAATCAACTCTGGAATGAATTTGAAAATCAACAAATGGATAGTCAAAATCCATTGCTGCCCAGTCCTGAAAACGAAGAGGATTCAGGACAACCAATACCTCAACCCGCTCTTCCAAGACTGCAGGTACAAGGCCAATTTGAAAACTCTCAGGATAACTCAACTTCCAGTAGAGACTCATCCTCTGATCTTCCAAATCAGAGAACTCGAAGTTTGAGAGAAATCCATCAGCAGTTGGATGACATTGAACAACACAATCTTTTTGCATTACTGTCATGTCAACCTACATCTTTTAAAGAAGTAGCTAAGGAGCCACAATGGGTTCAAGCCATGAACCAAGAGATTGAATCCATTGAGAAGAATAAGACATGGGATCTTGTTGATCTACCCAAACATAAGAAGAGTATTGGTATCAAGTAGGTTTACAAAACTAAACTCAATGAAAAGGGCCAGATTGAAAAACACAAGGCAAGACTTGTTGCCAAAGGATTCTCACAACAACCAAGTACTGATTATGGTGAAACTTTTTCTCCAGTAGCAAGATTAGACACTGTAAGGAATATCTTATCCATAGCAGCTCAACACAAATGGCAAGTATACCAGATGGATGTCAAGTCATCTTTCTTGAATGGTTTCTTAGAAGAAGAAGTTTATGTTGACCAGCCACCTGGGTTTGAAGTCCAAGCGCAACCTGCGAAAGTGTATCGGTTGAAGAAAGCCCTGTATGGCTTAAAAAAAGCTCCAAGAGCTTGGTACAACATAATTGACACTTACCTGATCAAAAGTTGGTTCAACAGAAGCCAAAATGAGCCAACTCTTTACACCAAACGGTAAAATTCTGATTGTATGTTTATATGTTGATGACATGATATATACTGGAAATATTGAGTTAACCAGCTTTAAACATGCCATGTAGTCTGAGTTTGAAATGACAGATCTTGGCATAATGAAATGTTTTCTGGGAATTGAGGTTGATCAATCAACCAAAGGATTTTTTGTCTATTAGCAAAAGTATGCAGCAGACATCATCAAAAGATTTCGCATGGAAGACTGCAATACAATAGAAACTCCTATACCCCTAGGCACAAAATTGAGCAAGAAAGATGAAGGCCCTACAGTGGACCCTACCCTGTACAAAAGTTTAGTAGGATGTTTGTTGTATCTTACAACAACTAGGCCTAATATTATGTATGTAGCCAACCTTGCTTCCAGGTTTATGGAATCCCCCAAAGATTCTCACTGGAAGATGGAGAAAAGGATTCTGAGATATGTTGCAGGAACTCTCAATTTTGGCTTATGGTACACTCAGTCTGATGATAATCATTTCTCTGGTTACACAGACAGTGATTTTGCGGGCAACCTAGATGACAGGAAAAGCACCTCAGGACATGCTTTTCACCTGGGCACGAACCTAATTTCATGGGCATCAAAGAAGCAACCCATTGTATCAATATCTTCTGCAGAGGTAGAGTATGTCGCTACTAACTCATTTTCCTGTCAAGCTATGTGGCTGAGAAGAATATTGAATGATATATCACATACAGAAAAGGAGCCAACTCCTATCTTTTGTGACAACACCTCAACAATTGCTCTATCCCAAAATCATGTGTTTCACAAGAAAAACAAGCATATTGACACTCGCTTTCACTTCATTCACGAGATCGTCAATAATGGTGACATAGCACTTCAATTATGTGGTTCTCGAGATCAACTCGCAGATGTTTTCACAAAGCCACTGGGAAAATCCGTTTTTGATTTTCAGAGACAACACTTGGGCATTATCAGTACTGATTTTTGTCACTATTGAGTTTAAGATGGAGTGTTTAATATAATGTAACCTCAACAGTCTGATTGTACACTGCCAGCTATACTATCGTTTCTTGATGTTCTTGATTTGCTTGAGTCTATTTAACTCAACTATTTTCCCTTTTTTTAATGTACTCTTTTCCTCATATACTCAATATATTAAATACTATTTTCTGCTTTACTCTGTCTTTGTATTCTCTACTTCTCATTTTATCAAAATGATGAAAGTTGTAATTTGAAACTCTGCACCATTCTCAAATAAGTTCACTTTCCATTTTCTATATTGTTTTTTCTCCTTAGATTATCAAATTAGCTCACTTTCCACGTCTTAGATAATCTCTCTTAAAATTTTTCACATGGTGTTTATCATTTGGTCTTTAAATTCTTCGGATTACTTTTGTAGTTTTCCCATTTCTCCATATTGTCGAATCCGTTTGCCTACATTCATTGTTCCACGTACTCTGTTTGCTCCACCTTTTTGGATATCATGTATTTTAATAAATTATGCTCATAACATTGACATGACAGGTTTCTTGTTGAGAACTATGTACCTTATAAATTTCGAAGTAAAAAGCTTGTCACTTTGATGTTAAAAAAAGGGGTGAATAAATATTTCAACCCGACCTCAAATATTTGAAGGTAAAAATTTACAATTAAAACTTCAATTTATGTAAATGTAATTTTGTGTGAGTTCCGAGTTTATTAAATAGATTAGGGAAAATAATAATTACAAATTTGTTTAAAATGAATTTTATGTTTTTAATCCATTTTTTCTTTGTCTTGTTTTACAAAATCATTAGAGTTTATATCATTTGAATTTATATTTATTTAAATATATTTTAAGTAAGTATTTTCTATTCAATTATTAAGAGAATGTGTAGAGATGTAGTTAGAATAATGGAGATTTAGAATAATTAGTTGGTAACGGTGATTATTTTTTTCAATTGTTTAGAACTCATCATAAACCGTTCCTCAATCATATGACGTTATATATATTTGTATCTTCTCATTGATTAATTGGAATAAAACTCGTCTTTGCTTCCCGTCAAGTGTTGGGAGTCCGTTCTGGTTTCTCATTTATTAACTTGGTATCAGAGCTTGAGGGAGGAGAGAGGCAGACTGTCTGAGAGGCAAATTGTGGAGGATATCACTGTTGAGTCCACTGCCTAGAGAAAGAAAGATCGTGGAGAGTCCGCGTGGAGAGTCCGCTGCCTAGAGGAGATCGTTGCTGAGTTTGCTCGCTGGAGGATATCGCTGTTGAGTCCGCTGCCTAGAGAAAGAAAGATCTTGGAGAGGTTACGTGGAGATTTCGCTGCCTGAAGAAAGATCGGAGGCTGCGTGGAGAGTCCGCTACCTGAAGAAAGATTGGAGGCTGTGTGGAGAGTTCGCTGCCTTGAGAAAAATCGTTGTTGCTCAAGGCGCGAGAGGACATCCATGACTGTGCGCGGAGGAGATCGCTGGAGCGCTAAGGATCATGGGATCAAATACTCGCTGAGATATATGGAGCATTGAGGATCTGTGCGCTGAGATATATGGAGTGCTGAGGATTCGTGACCTCTCCCACGAATTTTACACCAAAGTTATGCATAGATCGGGAGGAGAAGTGGTAGATGGCGACCTTTCACGGCTATCCTCCAAGATCTGTTGGGAAAACTCTCTTGGTCTGCGCTTTGTATGAGTGGTCTACTCACTTCATTGGATTATCACTGCTGGAGGAGCGTCACTGTCATCATTTTTTGGATTGTTTTGAAGATTAAATAGAAGCATTTATTCAATCATTTATTGTTTTTTTCTCTGCCCATCAATAAAATTATCGAATAAAGTAGTTGAAACAACATATAGGAAGTTTGTGGAGATGGCGAATCCCCTGGCAGAAACGTACCTTAACGAAGCCAATTCAAATTTCATCAATTGGAAATTCAAGATGCAAACTTTGATGGAAGGTTATGGCGTATGGACGATCGTGAAAGGAGATGAAGCGCGACCCGATGCGGCTGTAGGTGCGACAACGACAATAATCCTAGATTGGGATACACGAGAGAACAAAGTCAAGGTATTGTTGAGAATGTCTGTTAAAGATAACATAATTCCGCATATTAGAGATGCTAAGACTTCTAGTGAAACGTGGAAAGCACTTAAAGATCTTTATCAAACTAATAATACGAATCACATTCTTTTATGAAAGGGTAAATTGGTAAGTATTAAGATGGATACAAATGAATCTGTGAGTACTTTTCTTGGACGAATTAAAGAAATGAACGATAAATTGGGAGATATAGAAGAAAAAGTTTCAAACATCGACCCTGTCACAATTGCCCTAAATAGAATGCTAGAGGACAATTAAATGTTTATAACAGGCCTTGTAGCGAGAGAGAAATCTTCTACTTTTTAGGAATTGACAGGTATATTGTTGCAAGAGGAAGAAAGACGCGTGAAATTGAAGCCTCACAATTCAGACTTAACAGTATGGACAAAGAAGAAATTCCCTAAAGGGAAACCACGAGAAGGAGGCAGAGGAGGAAGTTCATTTCAGAAGAAGTCATTTTCAAAGCCAAATCAAGGTATGCCATGGAATAGAAATGAACCTAAGTGCTTTTATTTTGGTAGGACTGGGCATATTGCCAGAGGATGTTATAAGAAGAAAAATGATGATGAGGCTAGCCATATAAATAGAAACATTTAGGAAACTTTGTAGAAGAAAACCCGAATATTGAACCAAAAGATCTCAAATTGTTTGTGTCAAATGCTATGTTATCTGTTGAAACTGAGGATGTTGATGCTTGGTTTGTTGATTATGGCGCTTCAATTCACATGACATGTAATAAGAATTGGTATACAAATTTTAAAGAAACATATAATGGTGCCCATATTTATCTTGGAGATAATCACTCTTATCAAATCAAGGGATATGTAGATATTCCAGTAACACTTCCGAATGGTACTATCAGACACATTCGCAATGTTGTGTATGTCCCCGGGATAAATAAAACCTTGATTTCTGTGTCCACCATTACAGATTAGGATTTTAAGGTCAAATTCTTCAAGACACATTGTATAGTGAAGGACTTGTAGGATCATTACAGAACTGTTGCTTCAGGAGTAAGAGTTGGAGGCCTATACAAACTTGATGTCACTAGAAAGGATCATCAAGCTTTAACTTCTGTCACTATGCATACAAAAACTCTTTGGCACCAAGGGTATGGTCACATTAATTATCATGATTTGTTGTTATTACAAAAAAAAAGTATGGTTGAAGGTCTCTCTATGTTGAAGAATGAGTACGCTGATTGTGAATGTTGTGCATTAGGAAAGATGCACGTAGATGAATTTCCCTCTAATACTGATAGGAGAAAAAGAGATCTATTAGAACTTGTGCACACTGATATTTGTGGACCAATGCAGAGAAGGTCACTAGGAGGTGCTTATTATTTCTTATTGTTTATTGATGACTGCACAAGATACACATGGGTTTATTTCCTCAGAAAAAAGAGTGATGTTTTTTAATACTTCAAGGAATTTAAAAACATGGTGGAGAAGCAAATAGGAAAACCCATCAAAATCATTCGCTCAGATCAATGGGGAGAGTACAGATTGGGGAACTTCATCAAGTACTGGAAAGATCATGGAATAGTACAACAATTTACATTACCCAACACTCCATAGCAGAACAAAGTCACAAAAAGGAAAAATAGAACTCTGGTGGAGTGTGCACGAAGTATGATGAAAGGTAAGAATCTATCAAATGTTTTTTGGGCTGAGGCCATTAGCATTGGTGTTTACTTAAAGAATAAAAGTCCAACAAGGTGTGTTGATCATAAGACTCCTTTCGAAGCCCATTTGATTCTAAACCAACAGTTAATAATTTGAGGATATTTGGGTGTAAGGCTTTTGCACACATTCCAAAGGAGAACAAGAAGAACCTTGATGCTAAAGCTATCAAATGTATTTTTATAGGATATTGTTCAGAATTTAAAGAATATAAACTATTTGATCCATCTATTCACAAAGTGTTTGTAAGTAGAGATGTAATCTTCCATGAACATGCAGAAGGAAACAATGAAGACAACAGTCATGAAGGGTGGCAGGTACTTCTTGAAGAGGAGGAGGTCAAAGAAGAGATGCAATAACAACAATAGGAAAATGCACCAAGTGACATGGATACATCTAGCAGTGAAGAAGAATCTTCACAAACCGAAGAAGAAGAAGTCACCAACAAATTGAGAAGATCTTCACGACAGGTTTGTCCACCTAAAAAATATGAAGATTATGTCGTAATGAGTAATATTTCAAATGTCATAGAACCCATGAGTTTTAAAGAAGCTAATGAACATGAAGAGTGGAGATAAGCAATGGAGGAAGAATATGACTCTATAATGAAAAACAAAACTTGGGAATTGACTGAATTGCCTAAAGATAAAAAGTCCATAGGTTGTATATGGATATACAAACCTAAATTGAAAGCAGATGGTAGTATAGATAAACATAAATCTAGATTGGTGGAAAAAGGGTATTCACAGGAAGAGGGAATTGATTATGCAGAAACATTTGCACCAGTGCTAAATTAAACACTATAAGAATCTTAATTGCACTAGCTACAAAACACCATTGGAAGCTTCACCAATTAGATGTAAAGTCTTATTTTCTAAATGGTCAGTTAAAGGAGGAGGTTTGCCTTACTCAACTAGAGGGTTTTGCGAAAAGTGGTGAGGAACATTTAGTATGTAAATTAAAGAAAGCATTATATGGACTAAAACATGCACCTAGGTCATGGTATGAGAAGATAGATTCATTCTTTCTTCAACAATATTTTATGAGGAGCAAAAGTGATCCAAATCTGTATATCAAGTTTGATGAAAAGGGGCACATTGTATTGATTTCCTTATATGTTGATGATTTAATTATTACAGGAAATTCAAAAAAATTGATTAGTGTAATCAAGAAGCAAATGGAACAGGTATTTGAAATGAAAGATCTCAGTGAGTTGCATTACTATCTCGGTCTTGAAGTCTGGAGAAATGATGGTCAAACCTTTGTATCTCAAGGAAAATATGTTTGAAAAGTACTTAAGAGGTTTAAAATGGATTAGTGTAAAGTTTCTTTGGTTCCAATACAACATAACACAAAACTTTACTGCGATGATGGTTTGAAGGAGGTAAATGATACAGTTTATAGATAGATGGTAGGAAGCCTGAACTATCTCACTACAACCAGACCTAACATAACATACTCTGTTAGTGTGTTAAGTCAGTTTATGGCTAAACCTCTAGAAATCCATTGGAATGCAACGAAAGGGGTACTCAGGTATCTAAAATGAACACTTGATTATGGTATTAAGTATACATATTCATTCGATGTTGAGCTGATAGGTTACTCAGATTTAGATTGGGCTGGCAATATGGATGATCAAAGATATACTACAGGTTATGCTTTTGGCATTGGATCAAGGATTTTTTCATGGAGCAATAAGAAGCAACCTATTGTATTTTTGTCATCCACTGAAGAAAAATATAAAGCGTTGTGTGCTGCAACTTGTGAAGCTGTTTGGTTGAGAAGACTACTTCAAGATGTTGGAGGAGAATAAAAGAAAGCTACGATAATAAAATGTGATAACCAAAGCTCAATCAAGTTGGAAAATAGTCCAGTTTATCATTCAAGGACAAAACGTGTTGATACTCAGTTCCATTTTGTTTGAGAAAAGATGTAGTCTAATGACATTTCTTTAATGTATTGTAATACTAGTGAAAATGCTGCTGATATTTTCACTAAGCCTCTTGGGAAGATCAAATTTGAACTATTCAAAGAGATGTTAGGTGTGGATGTAAATCCTTTCTCCATTAAAGGGGAGAGTTAGAATAATGGAGATTTAGAGTAATTAGTTGGTAATGGTGATTAGTTTTTTCAACTGTTTGGAAATGATCATAAACTGTTCCTCAACCATATGACGTTATATATATTTATATCTTCTCATTGATTAACTGGAATAAAAATCAGCTTTGCTTCCCGTCTCCAAGTGTTGGGAGTCCATTCTGGTTTCTCATTTATTAACTGATGTCTAGTGTCTTAAATAGTCTACACATTGTAATCTTTTCCATGTAGAACCCAAAAAAACTCATGTTTGTTGGTCTACCTAAAGAGGGGAACCAGACCAAGCCTAAGACCAAAATTATAACCAACCATGACTATAAACAATCATAATTCTATGAAGCTAAATAACACGTAAGCTAGATAATCAAGCAAAATAGATTTGAACCTCTGAACAATAAAGGACCCATACATAGTCCGACCCAAAAATATCAAGTTGTTTTGAATCATGGAAATGAGGCACCTAAGAAGTAGGTGAGGAGGTGTTGGCTTTGAATGCCACATCCGGAATGACATCTCCCACCTGCGCCTCGACCTCTTCATCCTATTGGGAAACCTGTATAATCTTCGCATCCTCTTCCAGAGCTGACATTGCAGCCTGAACTCCTTGAGGGACAAAGACAACATAAGACTTTGTCACTTCCACCGCTGCCATGGCTGCACGAGTTTGGCGGACTGGGGTCTTCCTCGCTCATGGGGCATGCAAAGCCATGGAAACATAAGGGGGAAAGACAAAAAAGGGCCAGGAATGAACTCGGGAAAACACAAAGATCGCTTTAGGCATAAACCAGATGTCAAACATAATCCATCAAAAAAAGTTAGAGTGAGCCATAGGCACCTTTGTGCCATACTTAACCAAACAATGATCAACATAGTAGCACAAATGTATTGTACAAAGAATCCAGGACCATTATCAGTCATGAAAGCCAACTTCACTCTATGGTATCCGAATATCAGTTTGTGGATCTTTTCCTGGCTGCTCCTATACCGCAAAGTGAATGACCCTGTGTCTAACATGATCACCCTCTTGTGGGATTGACATGTCGGATGAGAGAGGACATGTTGCCACCACATCCTCCCTAGAGTCCTTGATCACACCAAGTGGCACCTGATCCGGGTGAAATTATATTTGTTTATATGAAAGAGCATATAAACTAAAAATTTATTAATGTAGTAGTTGTTTTGTGACAATAAAGTTATAAATAGTATGAATTATTATTCATATTGTTCATAAAGTT
>JASDQU010322810.1:1752-13024 GCA_032191745.1 Picea mariana | reverse complement strand
TTCACTCTCGTAACTACTGGTGTTTGTCTAGATAACTCTATACCACCACTATGGTGCATTGGTTCTCCTCCAGTGCACATTTATTGAGATATACAAAGTATATCATGTGTAAATTATTCATTATTCATAACGGTTAATGAGAATTCTTTCAGTCTTTCTCTCCTTTTTCTTCTTTCTCCAAATCTCTCTGCAAATGTGTGTATTATTTTTTAGCTAGATCTATTCTGTGAAGGTTCAACACATTTACAGTTGCAAACTCTGGAGGAAGAGAAGAAAAGGCTACAAGATCAACTGTTAAGTCATGGAGATTTCCACATGAGTATTTTTCATGAACTAGAAAGAAAGTTGCATATGGCACCATCAATCAGTAAAGTTGGACAAGCAGAGAATGAGAAGTCTCCACTACAAAAGAGACCATCTCTCTCCAAGAACATGGTCGAGAAAGAACACTCTTCATATTATTCTTTTTCCCATTCATATGGAGAGTGGTTGAGGATAACTGAAGCAAAGAGAACCTTAGATGAAGAAGTCCTACATAAAAAATTAGCCTTACCTTCCAGTCCAGAGAAAGGTAACATGTGCAAGTCATCTCCAGGGAAAGATGTGTAGATTTTAACCTTGTACAATATTTTACTGCAAATATATTTTCAATAATAGAATAAAAAAGATAGAATGGAAAATACACAGATTACACAAAGATTTCCCCCCTATAAATCCAAACCGGGAAAACCAACATATTCTATATTCATTCATAGTGATACATTGTTTACAATAAAATATACATATAGGAGCCCACAACATCCAAAACCCTAACCCAATGACCTAAATTAGTTAACAACCCTAATTCCTTAACCAAAAATAGAAAACCATCGGTGAAAACCATGTGCTGAAAAATCTACCAACAATGGACATGAAAATCGAGGCGACACGAAAAATGAGGCAAAAATGTGACACGTTTCTCGAGGCAATTTTTTTTTCTCAGGGGCGTTGCCCCCGAATTCCCATGTAAGGGGGATATCGTCCCCCTTCAACCCCCCCTGCAAAGAATACAAGACATACCCAACATTCTCCCACTTGTTGTTTTCTTTGCATATAGTGGGTTACGGAGTTACATAGTCAACAATCAAGGGCAACAATGCCCATGGATCCTCTATACCAAGAGAAATTCTTAGAGCTCACATATTTTATTAATGAATCTGCAACATTCTTCAAAGTTTCCACCTTCATCAACAACACTTTCTTTTCTTCAACCATGTCTCTCACAAAGTGATATTGAATATCAATATTCTTTGTCTTTGAATGATAAGCCACGTTCTTCGCCAAAAAAATTGCACTCTGACTATCGCAATATATACTTACAACTTGTTGTACCAATGCAATACCTGAACACAATATTTGTAACCATACTGCTTCTTTACTTGCATGAGTGGCTGCCATGTATTCAACTTTTGGATTTGAAAGTGCCACTATAGCCTATATTTTGCTCATCCAATTGATTGCTCCTCCAAATAGGTTAAACACATACCCGCTTGTAGATCTTCTATGATCTAGATCTCCAGCCTAGTCTGCATCCACAAAGCCATGTATGTCTAACACTCTGTGCAATCCTGGTCTTCCTTGGTAGCACAATCCATAACTAGCAGTGCCACACAAATACCTGAAAACCATTTTTATTGTTGTCTAATGCTCCTTCCCTGGTTTTGACATATACCTGCTCAAAACTCCCACTGCATTAGCAATGTCCAGTCTAGCACATACCATTTCATAAATCAAATTGTCAACTGCACTCACATATGGAACATGAGACATGTCCTCCTCCTCTTCTTGTGTCTTGGGACATTGAACTGCAAATAACTTTACACCAACATGAATAGGGACCTTGACCGATTTACATTCCTTCATATTAAACCTCTGCAATATTGTCTCAACATATTTTCTTTGATTTAACTAGAGTTTCCTCTTTTTATGATCTCTCTTAATTTCCATGCCCAAAATGAAATTTGAAGCACTGAGATCCTTCATGTCAAATTTAGAGGACAACTAAGTTTTCACATCCTAGATAATCTCCTTGTGGTTTCCTATCAACAACATGTCATCCACATACAAGACCAAATATATCAAATGATCACCAATTAATTTAAAATACACACAATGATCCTCTTTGCTTCTTGTGAAGACAAGTCCCAACATATAAGTATCAAAATTTTGATACCACATCCTTGGTGACTGTTTTAAACCATACGAGGACTTTTTCATCTTGCATACCAACTCCTTCTTTCCCTTCACAACAAAGCCTTTTGGCTGCTTCATATAGATTTCTTCTTCCAGATACCCATGTAGGAATGTTGTCTTCACATCCATCTATTCTACTTCAAAATCAAATGCAACAACAAAATATAACATAAATATTATAGAAGTTAACTTGGCAACGGGAGAAAAATTTCACCAAAATCAATTCCCTCAACCTGGGAATAACCCTTTGCTATTAACCGAGCTTTGTATTTCTCCACTTTTCCTTATGCATTCAACTTCTTTTTAAATACCCATTTGCTGCCAATGGGATTTCTTCCAGTCAAAAACTCCACTAGATCCCAAGCCTCATTCTGATCCAAGGCTGCCATTTCTTCATCCATGGCCTTTTTCCAGAGCTTTTAATCCTCTGAATCCATTGCCTCCCTAACAGTTCTAGAATCATCATAAGTAATAGACAAAGAAAAATTTGAATGGAAATAAGATGTTGTATACCTTTCCGGTATCCTTCTTTCTCAAACTGATCTACTCAATACTTCAGTATGAGGATCTTCTTCTTCTGATTCCTGTTCCTCTGTAGAGTCCGATTCATCATTCTTTAAGTCAAACACTATTTTCTCTTGTTCTTCCTTACTTTGTAGGACTTCCTGTTTAAAAACATCCTTCATTTCTCTAAATACTGCATCTCGGCTATACACAACCTTCTTATTTTATGGGTTCCAAAGATTATAACCTTTGAGACCATCTTTATACCCAATAAAGATACACTTTTCATCCTTCTTATCTAGTTTACTCCTGTTTTCATTTGGAACATGAACATAGGCCTCACAACCAAATACCTTGAGATGTGTGAGAGAAGGTTTACCAGTCCATACCTCTTGTGGAGTCTTGTAATCCAACTCTAATGAGGGTGATATGTTGACCAGGTAACATGCAATACCCACTACCTCTGCCGAGAATTCTTTCCCTAACTTGACACCACCGAGAATGCACCTTGATTTTTCCATCATCGTCCTGTTCATCCTTTCTGCAACTCCATCCTTTATGGAGTAGTGTTCTGCCTTGCTATACCACACTTCTTACAAAATACTTCAAATTCATTCTCCAAAACTCTCCACCATTATCTGTCCTTAACACTTTAATTATTTTCTTTGTTTGATTATCAACAAGAGACTTAAACTCTTTAAACCTATCAAAGACTTCAAATTTCTTCCCGAGGAAATATATCCAAGTATTCCTCGAGAAGTAATTTATAAATGAGACATAGTACACATATTTTCCCAATTATGGAGCCGACACATGTCCAAACATGACTGTGAACAAGCTGTAAAATTGCTTCTGCCCTCGTTGCACCAGAGGTGAATCTTACTCGATTCTTCTTCCCATATACACATTGTTCATAGAAATCAAAATCCAGAGAGTAGTTAGACATACCTTCAACCATACCTTTACCATATAGTAGTCGAAGACCCTTCTCTTTGATATGCCATAGTCTTTGATGCCACAACATAATCTTTTCTCCAGATACTATAGTAGTTCTTTCTTCTTCAACTCTAATATCAGGAACAATGGAACTATTACACCCATAAATAATAGTGCTTCCTTACAGCTTATACATAGTTCCAAACCGAACTCCCTTCAACAACACCATTTCTCCTCGAACCATACTGTAGGTTTCCTTTTCAAATATTGTTTTTACCCTTGTATTGTCCATTTTTCTTACAAAAATCAAATTTCTGGCCAAATATGGGATGTGCATAACACTAGGTAGTGTTATAATCCTTCCATCTATGAGCCTCAACTTGAATTTTCCTCGTCCTATGATTCTGGTTGTCGAATCATCACCTATGGAAACATTACCTCCATCATACCTTTCATATTCACAGAACCACTCCCTGTGGGGAGTCATATGAAAGGATGCACCTGAGTCAACAAACCATGCCTCATGATTTTCATGTGTGCTTGAAGAAGACAAGTACACATCCCCTTCTTCTTCCTTGGAGGTATTTTCTTATGTAGAAGAAGCTTCTTCATATCCCTTCTTTTTCTCAATTTTGGATCTACACTGCTTCTTGTAGTGCCCTTCATTTCCACATCTCCAACATACCTTTACAAACTTTCTGGGAGATTTAGATCTACCCTTAGACTTAGATCTCCCACTTGAGGACTTAGATCTATTTCTTTCCTGGGAGCATCCTCTTGCAAATAATGCATCTGTGATCTGTCCTTTCATGTTCTTCTATCTCATCTCCTCCGACAACAAGGATGATATCACTTCATCAAAATTCAAGGCAATTGTATTGCTACCTATGGACACAACCGGACTATCCTACGAATTTGGTAAAGAGCACATTAAACTAATAAACTTATCTTCATCTAAAATTTTGATCTCAACAGATACTAACTGACTTACCATAGTATTGAAGGCATTCAAATTCTCTACCGCCGAGTCTCCATCTCTCATCCTCAGGTTATACAACTTCTTTCTCAGGAAAATTTTATTTACTAGGGACTTAGATTGATACAACTTCCCCAACTTATCCCATAAATCTTTGGCTGAAGCTTCCTATGACACATTCAATAGTACTGAATCTGAGAGACACAGTTGGATTGTGCTCTTCACCTTCTGATCCAACGTTTTCCAGTCATCTGCTGAAGTTCCTGTATGTGCATTACTTGGATCCACCACGATCCACTGATCTCTTTCCACCAATAGATATTCCGTCTTGAGCTTCCACAAATCAAAAATTTTCCCATTAAATTTCTCTATCTCCATTTTCAAACTGCTTGCCATTTATTTTCACCTAAAAAATCAATACCACATATCTCCAACTGTAACAAGGCTTATCACAATCCCGAGCCAAAACCTTGACCACAAAGGTGTCCCCCTAAATCCAACAAATATCTAATACCAAATGCAGATTTTAACCTTGTACAATATTTTACTGCAAATAGATTTTTAATAAAAGAATAGAAAAGATACAATGGAAAATACACACATTACACAGAGTTTTTTCCCCTAGAAACCCAAACCAGGAAAACAAACATATTATATATTCATTCGTAGTGATACATTGTTTATAATACAATATACATATAGGAGCTAGTGGCATCCAAAACCCTAACCCAATGACCTGGATTAGTCAACAACCCTAATTCCTTAACTGGAAATATAAAACCATCGACAAAAACCATGTGCCGAAAAATCACTCAACAATGGACACGAAAATCGAGGCAACATGAAAAATGAGACAAAAATGTGACATGTTTCTCGAGGAAAAAATATTTCCCCTCTGCCCCCCGGCCCCCACCTTAAACCCCCCTACAAAGAATATAACACATACCCAACAAGATGTGCATGCTACAAGAGAAGGAATGAAGACTTTTTACACTGGTGAATGGTCTAGTTATTCATGTGCTTCTTGTGGAACTAGCAACCATGATGTGGAGAAGTATCCAAGTAGATAACCTATGCAAGTAAATCCCTCCAAGAAGAAGGAATATCATTTCTCAAGTCAGAGAAAAGGAGGAATGATAATAAGGTATTGTGGAACAAAATGATATGCTCTTATTGTGGTAAGAGTGGACACCAGATGGAGAAGTGCTGGACATTTACCCACACTTATGTATGAAGCATAACTTGAAGGATGTAAAGGAACTCGTAAGAAGACAAAAAACATTCAATGGTATTAATGAAAAGATTTTGAAAGAATACTTCATGATGGGTGGTCTTGACAAATTGATTTATGAAGACATCAAAGAATGGTTCGTGGACAATGGCTCATCTCGCCACATGACTGTAATTGTTGGGTATGTGTTATATTCTTTGCATGGATAGAATGAATGTCTATTTTGCACCAGGCACGTAGGGGGTAAGTGGGGGGCGGAAGAAACACCCTCGATTTTTTTTTTGGTGGTTTTTTGAGTTCGTTTTTGGGTGGATTTTTGGCACATGGTTTTCATCGATGGTTTTCTATTTCTAGTTAAGGAATTAGGGTTGTTGACTAATACAGGTTATTGGATTAGGGTTTTGGATGCTACAGGATCCTATATGTATGTTGTATTGTAAACAATGTATTAGGTGAATGAATATAGAATATGTTGGTTTTCCTGGTTTGGATTTCTAGGGGAAAAATCTTCACATAATGTGTGTATTTTACATTGTATTGTTTTTGTTCTTTTAATGAAAATCTATTTGCAGTAAATAATTGTACAAGGTGCATCCTTTCATTTGACTCCCCACAAGGAGTGGTTATGTGAATATGAAAGGTATGATGGAGGTAATGATTTCTTACGTGATGAATTGACAACTAGAATCATAGGACGAGGAAGAGTCAAGTTGAGGCTCATAGATGGAAGGATTAGAACACTGCCTGGTGTTCGACACATCCTAGGATTAGCGAGAAATTTGATTTCTATAAACAAAATGGATGATGCAGGGGTAAAAATAGTATTTGAAAAAGAAACTTGCAGAATGGTTCGAGGAGCAATGGTGTTGTTGACGAGAGTTTGGATTGGAACTCTGTATAAGTTGCAAGGAAGCACTATTAGTGATGGGTGTAATAGTTCCTTTGTTCCTAATATTGGAGCTGAAGAAGAAAAAACTCCTACAGTCTCTAGAGAAAAGGTTATGCTGTGGCATCAAAGACTGGGGCATATCAGAGAGAAGGGTCTTCGACTACTACATGGTAAAGGTATGGTTGAAGGTATGTCTAAATGATCTTTGGATTTTGATTTCTGTGAACATTGTGTATATGGGAAGCATAATCAGGTAAGATTCCCCTCTGGTGCAACGAGGGCAGAAGGAATGATCCAGATTATTTCCGGCACAAAATGAGAGCAGAGATATAATAAATAAATGTACAGAGATATCTCAGATATCCAATAATATAACAAAAATGTATCAGATATGCAACCATAAACACAAAGATACAGTAATACACAATTTTCTATTAATGAGCGAAAATGTACAAAGACTGTAAAAATACAGAGTGAAAGACTCGCTAGAATGGTGGAAGCTTATCTCTGAGAAGAGATGTGCCTGGTACTCGCATTCGTCAGAAGATCATTTTACAATGAGGCTCAAAAGGCAATTTTATCATAAAGAAAATCCAAAACCCTAACCTCGAAAGAATAAAAGCCAACATTTTTGTGGACCCTGTTTTGGGTAGTTTGGTGTATCAAATTCCCGAGGGCGTAACTTTGGAATATGATCTCCGTTGGGGGCTCACAATAGCTCATTGGAAAGGTATCATCGAGGAGATTCATTTTGGAGGCTCAATCAGAAAATTTGGTTATCATTGAGAGGATCAATCCCGGAAAACCATCATTTAGGCCCTCAAAATGGCCCCAGAAGTTAAAAACTACTAAAAATAGTAAATATCCAAAATTGCCATAAAACTATTTTGAGCATGATGGAAAAGGTGGGTGGCCACCGATATCCACCTGGATCAATCCTCCCTCAAGAAGCAATGGTATCCATTGCATTGAGTTCCTGGGGGAGAGGGGAAAGCGATTGAATCTTGGTGTTTTGCTTGCCTTGCTGGAGACATTACGTTGTGGAAGGTTGTCATGAACCTGTTGCTGGCGGGGTTGAATCTATTCATCCATTCGGGCTACATGAGATGTCTGGGTGCAAAAGGAATCTTGTTTCTTTGCTGCATTCTTGTCGACTTGCTTATTTTGGATAGAAGGTGCTTGGGCCGAGGCTGTAGTGGTTGCAGTATCCTTCTGTTCACCTTTGAATAGATTGTGAAGAAGATGAATTTTGTAGTATGAGATACTACCTTGCATCATTGTTTAGGTGGGACCGTAGTTGGGGACTGTAGTTGGAACTACTGTTGGGTATGTGTTATATTCTTTTCATGTGTGTATGTGGGTGTGTCAGATTCAACAACTGCGTTTGACGATCCCTCTAGTAGTACTCTTTGTGTCGTGTGCACCGGGCCCTTCCTAGGGGGGTCCCAGGGGGGGCTAGGTATGCCCCCCCTGGTTACGTCCAGCGTTCGGGGCAGTGCCCCAGAATTGTTTTTGGGTGGTTTTTGCTATTTTTAGCTATTTTCTAAATTAATCACGGATTAAGGGATTAGGGTTTTGGTATCTACGGAATACCTAAAAAAATTGTATATATTGTATGGTGAATGGTGAAATTTATATAATGAAGAGTTGAAAGGTTTTCCTTGGTTGAGGGTTTCCGGTATAAATCTCTGTGTACTATGTGTATGAGACATTGATTAATTTCTTTTTTTCTTAAGAATCTATATGCATTGCTTTACTTCACAGGTTTAAAACTTACAACTACCTCTGGTATCCTGTAGAGATGACCCCCCAGAGTAACAATGACACTACGGGGTTTAGACTCATAAATAGCATGGTGCTTCCACATATATGGATGGCCCAATAGAACATCAAAGACATCCAATGAGGCAACATCACATAATACCTCATCCTTGAAGGGTTGGATGTCGTATGAAAATCAACACTGCTGGCTGACACAAAGATCTTGTCCTTGGCAAAGCCACTCGATGTTGTATGGTTGCAAGTGTGGTGTTGTTGACAATCCAAACTGTTTGACGACCTTTGCTGAGATGAGGTTCTTCTTGTTAGCATCAAAAGTCACTCCTGGATTGCTTGCAGGAGCAGAGCCCAACGCCCATTAGTTTTATGTCACGATTTGTTTAATAGGGTGATCAGATGGGTAAAGACTCAAGAAAATATAGCTTTAACTCGGTGAACTGGGCCTGGTGTGTAGAAAGCAAGGGAGGTCTTGATCTAACTTCTGTCAGTAAATGATTAAAGGGTGGAAGAAGGAAGACTTGTGAGAAGGGTGAGCAAGACTGCCTCGAGCAACAGACCTTCGGAAGCTTGAGGACAAAAAACTTGGAAGCCAAGATCCTCTTGGTCCATAGCTTCAAGGAGCTGAGGGGAGACTCGAATGAATCCTTCAATTCCAAGTCATTTCAATGCTGAGAACATCACAAGAACCGATTAGAAACAATGTGACTATTACAGTGATCTAACCTACATCATCCTATAACAACCACAACTCTATTGGATCCTCCAATTCCGAGTTGTTCTAACACAATAAACAAAGAAATGGAAGGGAAGATGACATCCATAAAGTAAGAAATCTCAAATGCCTTATACATTAACCAGAGCGACCAACGCTTCATCAAAACTTTACAATCGGGAGCTTAGCTCAATCATCCATCATTTACAAAATACCAAGACTGAGTCTATATACTCAGGAAAATTCACCTCACAGAGGCGTGTCTAGTCACCCAGAGCTTGGTGTCCCTTTAGTCAAACTCGTACTGATATATTTTTTCAAGCGCCACCTTAACTACACATGGCTCCTGCAAGGAGGGTTGCTGAGCCATTAAGTGCTGGGCTAGCGTGCCCAGACTTCTCCGCCCAGTCGAGGACTTAGGCATGGTTTCTTTGAGAAAATCGATACACAAGACCTCTTTGAGCAGACGGCTTGGCAGAATCTCCATTGCCCCCACTTAATGAATGAAAGGAGGTTTCAACCACCCGCTCTTGCCTTCATTTACTTCAATGCTAGAAACAGTATTGAGATCGGGTCTGATGGCGCCTGGAGATCGCGATGATCCCCTCTGTAAATGAACTCGGCGCCTTTGGCCTTCTTTACACAGCTCCTTTCTCTCCCCAAGTGACCATGGGCTGTGACCATGTGCTTATTCCCAATGCGCTTTCGACGTTCATGAATGGGAAGGAGCTATCCCTGCAATTTGAAATCACGATGAGCGAAACGCCGAGATGACTCAATCTAGTGCCACGCATCCCTCTGAGATCTGATGGTCCTGAACTCACCCGACGCTGCTGTGGGCCCAGGTCTGGGACTCTCTCGGCATCTCGTGTGTCGGAATATAATGGAGCCTCTCTTTGTGCCTTGGAGTCACGATGGGTGAAACACCGAGATGGCTTAGTTTTTCGCCATGTGTCCCCTTTGGATGGACGGTTGAAAAGGTTTCGTGATACCGCGGGCCCTTCCTTCGGCGCTTTCGACGCTATCGGGGTTCGGGGTTTCGAGATGTAGAACAACATGAAACTCTCGCCCCTCGAACTCCCGAATGCCGAAACACCGACACGACTAGATTTCACGCCACGCGTCCTCTGGATGGACATCTACTATTCTCCCCTGCACACAATATGGGCGTGATCTATGGTATTAACTTCGGCGCAACTTCTGATTCACGATTTCCCGCCAACCATTGATATGCTTATATGGATGGATCCAGACCGTTGACACTATAGTCCTGCCCACTCGCTTGATTTTAAGTCCGAAAAGAAATTTTTCTGTGCGTTGAACTTGGGCGCTCCTCGTGCAACCTGCAGACCTGGATGTCCTGATGCTGAAGACAAGTAATGTTGCTAACATTAGGCTCCATGGGGGATAGATTTGTCCCTGTGATGCTCTAAGGACTCATTTTGCAGTTCTAGTGCCTTGCTGTTGGGCTATGGAGTCACTTACTAAGATGAAACAATAAAAGTAAACACAAAGAATAGAAAGGACAATATTTACAAAACATAGGAGCCACTGAAGACTCAGACAAAACATTTTTTAAGAAAATGCCCATTTACTGGGCTGCTGAAAACTTCTTCACCCTCCAAATCCTACAACCTGTACGTGTTATTTGAGAAAGTCTCAGAGATTATGAAAGGCCCGACCCACAGGGCTTCAAATTTTCCATGTTTGCCCTTGTCTTGCTTAGGAGCATCCCATTTCAGCACCAGGTCTCCTATCTGGAACAACTACTTCTTGGCCTTCTTATCGAAAACCTGCTTGATCCTTTGGTGATGGTCCTGAATTCTGTCTATTACCTTCTCTCTGGCCTACTGGACTTCTACCAGTTGATGAATCCTTCTGACTATGTCATTGGGCTCCTCTTGATAATCCTGGAAGAATTTAGCTACAGGAATGGTCAGCTGCGAAGGGAAGACAACTTCTGCTCCGTAAACCAACTGGAAAGGGGAGATGCCTATAGATCTCTTTGTAGTC
>JASDQU010322808.1:0-13025 GCA_032191745.1 Picea mariana | reverse complement strand
TTCCTTAGGAGACCTTAGAGCGGCCAACGGATCCGTTAAACTCGTCAGGGTGGTCCATTCCAAAGGGCTTGGGTTATTTAGACAACCCCGGACCGGTTCCACTCTCCCAGTTGACGGATGGACTGTTTCGCCTGTCAATAGGTAGGGAGAGTAAATTCCAATTGTCGTATTAGTATTCCTGGAATCCCCCTCTCACATAGGGGTTACACACGAGGTTGCATTCGGGTGAGTTACGAAGATTATCCCTCCATGGCCCAACTGTTTGTGGTGGTCAGATCGTATTATGGGGATCGCTTAAAGGTAAATCCACAATTACTGTGTGGAAGCCTTTTAGTTGATTTCGGGCTCAATACCCTATGCGTACGTTCGGATCGGAATGTTGACTGTTCCCGCCTAGGGGCTGACTGTGAATTGGTAACCTTAGTGGCCACAATCTTTAGGGTCTCACACAAGGTGACGGTGAAGGGAAGTCTCACTGTACCTGAAACAGATGTTGGTCAAACTCACTCGGGCTCCTTGGAGGGTAAATCCACAATTACTGCGTGGAAGCTTGCACCAAGGCATAAGTTCGTTAAGCAGGTCTCCAACGTAACTGATCCACTCGCTCTATCCCCGCCCCTTCCTATTTTGATCTTGTGATGTTGGATTTCATCACCAACTAGTGGTTTCATCATAGGAAGGTTTTTTTGATTGATTGCTTCTCAGATTCGTAGTGTGTGTTGTTTGTTTTACTTAGTGGACCTTAGGTAGAGTCAGTGATAATGGAATCGAATCCTGGGAGTACCAATGGAGGAACCCCTTTTCTTGGGGAACCTTATACCTTTCCTTCATTTGGAAACTTTGGCCCTCCATATGTTTCCACACTGAGTCTTCCAGGACTCACTATTGGATTACCAGTTTGGTTGTTCCCCACTCTGGTGATCCCGAATCCTCCCAATGTTTTAGTTGCACCTAATACTTTGGATGTCAATACACCACCCACACATCAACCTCACGTCGACTTTTCACCTTCTTCACCCATTAAGTCTTCTTCCATTTCTCCTTCTTCGCCTAGTGAAAGCTCTAAAGCAAGTAGCCAGATTGATCAGAAGAAGAAGAAACAGAAAGAGAAGAAGAAGAAGAACCTGAAAAGGATAAAGACCCCAACAACATCAGATGTTGGCTCTAAGAAACCAGTTACTGTTGATAGTACTGGGAGTGTTGATGAGGCCAACAAGATTAAAATAAAGAATCCAAAACCCAAATTCCCTTGCAGCCTTTGTAAGAGTGACCACTTTCTGAGGGATTGCCCTGGTCTTACCCAGGTCTTGGAAATGTGGTCCTCCATGTCATCGGCCTCTGTCGGTCATGTCGATGATACCCCGTCAACTAGTGATGTTCAGGTTGGTAAGAAGAAGAAAACTGTCAAGTTCCCTTGCATGTTATGGAAAGGTAATCATTACTCTCACCTTTGTCCTCGCATGGACAAGGCTTCTTCTCTTTTGGAAAAACTTCAACTTCCAAAAGGTTATCATAAGCTTTCCTCCGACCCATCATTGGTTGATGGACTGGTCAATCCGGTTCCATCCCCGGTCAGTCTGGTTGATCAGGTGGTCAATATAGTTTCCTCCTCGATTGAACCACAAACCCAAGTAGTTGATCCATTTCTGTCATCGATCAGCCTCACTCTTCATCAAAAGAGTGACATCAAAGTGGTCGATCCAGTTTCACCATCGGTCAATCCCATTCCTCCATTGAGGAATGCCAAAGTGACTAATCCAGTCCCTTCCTCGGTTAGTCCCACTCTTCCTCTGAAGAGTGCCAAAGTGGTCTATCCAGTCTCGTCATCGGTCGATCCCATTCCTTCGTTGAGGAATGTCAAAGTGACTGATCCAGTCCCTTCCTCAGTCAGTCCCACTCTTCCTCTGAAGAGTGCTAAAGTAATCTATCCAAGTCCACCATTGGTTGATCCGATCCAATCATCGATCGATCCTACTCTCCTTCTAGAGAGTAAACCTGATACTACCCATGTTTTTCTCGTTAATACAAACTCTACCGTATCGGGGGGCATTCCTCCTTCTCCTGTGAAACCCCCTCCAAGTAATGAGGCCATCCTTTTTGATTGGGGTGTGCTAAATAGACCTTGTCTTCCCTCCCACATTCCTTTCTAGATTACAGTACAGGTTCGTGGTCAGGACGTTCCTCAAACGCTGATAGATGAAGGTGCATCCGTTAGTATTTTGTCTTCTATTGCTTGGTACACTTTCGGTTGTCCGCAACTTGCACCGGTTACACAGAATCTGTTAGCTTTTAACAGAGGAACTAGTCAACCTTTAGGGATCCTTCCTCAGTTTCCTATAACTTTGGGAGGGAAAACTATCTGTATCGATGTCAAGGTAGTCTAAAACCCCTTGTATTTCACTTTACTCCTTGGGCGGGACTATGTCTATGCTATGAAATCTCTTGTATCCACCCTTTTCCGTGTGATATCTTTCCCTCACGATGGAAGAATTGTGACTACTGATCAACTTTCATTCATCGGCCCCGACTGTATTACCTCCCTAAGTGGTTCTTATATGCAGACAGTATCACCCCCGCTGCATGTCAATTATGTGGCGTTGTCTCCCATGACCTGAAATTTCAATGATTTGGATCCGGTAGTTGAAATGGTGATTTCTTCGGTCGGATTATTGGAACCTGATCTCCTTACTCCTATCAGGACCCTTGACATGTGTCCCTTCTTGAGTGATTATCTTCCATCCAGCGAAGATCTCCTGGAGGCCATGACCGAGTTTTCTCCTTTGACATGGTACCCTTCCAGAGAATTATCCTCTCGAAAGCCATGATCAAGAAGCAACCACGAGCATAGTTTCTCTTCTCTATGGAAAGCTTGTTAAAAAATGAAACAGAGGCCACGAGCATATTTTCTCTTCTCTGTGGCAAGCTCGTTAAAAAATGAAACAGAGGCCACGAGCATAGTTTCTCTTCTCTGTGGCAATCTCGTTAAAAAATGAAACAGAGGCCTTGAGCATATTTTTCCTCTCTATAGCAAGCTCGTTAAAAAATGAAACAACAATCTGGGGCTCGAACTCGGAAACCACGAGCATAGCTTCTCTTCTCTTTAGAAAGCTCGTTAAAAAATGAAATAGAGGCTTTGAGCATAGTTTTATTCTCTGTAGCAAGCTCGTTAAAAAATGAAACAACAATCTGGGGATTGAACCTGGAACCTTGAGCATAGTTCTTTTCCTATTTCAAGCTTGTTAAAAAATGAAACAATCACCTCTCCCTTCAAGTTGAGTCTTTTGCCAGATCTCGTAGATGTCGAGTGGAGTCTTTCGTTAGGTCTCATTTTTGAACCTTCATTTCATCCACCTGTATCCTTTTTCTCCATCTAGAACAGAAATTGGTGACAACCTCAAAGTGAATGAATGAATTGAAGCTTGGGGAGCATGTCTCCAGCCTTTGATGATCATTCTGGATCTAAGTCACCAGCTTTCAAGCTGGGGGCATACCGATCTTAGTTTTTGTTCTTTCTCGTGCTCATAAATACATGAGAATGCATCCGGGTAAACTTTTATCTCCTTTTGGACCTGTATGGATACACGAAAAAGAAACCCCAGTGGAGTCATCTTTAAACTCTTTTCAGACTCTCTAAATATGAAAATATTGTCGAGTGACCTTGCTTCCTTTCACACTCGTTAAAAGGTTCGAAAGGGCATCTCTCGAGTGATAGTTTATCTCTTTTTCGGTCTCGTTAGACTACTGTATGAAAAAGGAACTGAGAGAGTTCTCTTTTAAGTGTTTTTCCAAACTCTATAATCCTGAAAAACCTTCGAGTTTTTTGTCTTTGGACTCGCTAAAGAACACATCGATAGGCCCATATGGGATCGAACCCTTACTGCTTCTGGTTTGTTAAATGAAGGAAGAGAAACTTATCGAAGGTGAGTTATATTGAGCATCTGTTATCCTCCTCGAGCTCATTAAATCACAAGCCAAGCAGTCTCTTGAGAACATTATCAAGTAATTCTTAGAATTCGCCCTTGAACACGACACTTTTTCATTTGCATGCATTATAATCCGCTGAAACTCTGCACTGAGCCAATTCTTTGAGTTTCTTTCACTCCTTTGGGTCACCTGAGGTAAGTCACAACATCCACTGCATCATCAAGTTTTGGTCCATGTCATGTTTTTCCGTTGTGCCTCAGTGTTAAAGGGAAGTATCTACCTCGAGAGTCAACCATCCCAAATATATTTCCTCAAAACCTGTGTCAGTCCATGTCCTTTTGATCCACCAATTACATCTCTATGTCCATTTCGTGTCGTTGATGGGGGATACATCAAGGCCCTCCTTCGATGAGCTTATTCCTATCGACCTTAGCACGTTATCCAAGAATTAGGTTTAGAAACCAGTTAGTACTTTGGGACCTGCATGCCTCAATGACATGCCTCCTCACATTCGACAGTAGGTTTACATCATTGAACTCTGATTGGCTAATTCCACAGATGTTCAACTCCAGCTCATCCATTCACATTCATTGGAATTTACTAGAGTACCTTGGGAATCATTGACATTAATGGTGATCTCCCTCGCACGTGTTAACGGTTTACATCATTGACCGGTAATCAAGTGGTTTCTGCCATGTTCAACATCAGGACATCTATTCACATGGTTAGATTCGTACTACATTGGGATCAGTAAGAAGACCCTGGGTTGTGTGATCACTTTGATATGTACTTTGCCCAGGTTTCGATGGAAGTTTCTCTTGAACAATGACACATATACTGTCACATAGATCCACTTTGTGTTGTGTCATGGCTATGTCTTGTCATCTCGTAGATCCACTGTGTATTCTTCGTGGATACGATTAGTCCAGGTCATCAGAGTATAGATCCACATTGTATCCCCGGTTGCTATACCTTTTCGTCAATACAATTATGGATCCACACAGTATCTTATGGTGGCCATATCTTGCAAGTCTTGATAACCCAAGCATAGATATGCCTGCCTTGGGTTTTGAAATATGTCATGATATTTGTTGGATGTTTGTGTGCAGCTTCCATCAAGTTCTCCAAGTCTATACCCTTGCTTGAAAGTCTACAAATAATTTCAGTTATCAGTTTCTGTCTTCTAACTTCATACTTTGGGGGGCAATCTGTTACACATCAAAATTACTCACTTCGATAGTGTTGCAAGTGTTATCATTACAAGTGTCTCAAGTGTCTCATTTTTCTCACAAGGTCGCAAGTGTCACATGTTGCTCACAAGTGTCACAAGTGTCAAAGAAAGCATCCTGCCATGATGCCTATGTCGTGCCTATAACGACATGAGGAGGATGCTTGAAACACCTCAAACATTTGATTTGGAAGAGGAGAAATGAGTCAGCAGGCTTGCAAACCTTTTGCCACTTGAAAACACTCAAAAAACTATCTTTTGAAGGAGAGCACTCCCCTATACCTCTTCTGGGAGTGCTGATGCTCCCCCTTACACTGTCTGGGAGTGTTGTAAAGCTCCTCTGGCCCTTTTGAGGGAGCGCTATAGATTTTGAGAGCACTGGCGCCCACCTAAAGCCTACTAGGGAGCACTACAATGCTCTGGTGACCCTTTTGAGGGAGCGCTACCTATTCTGGGCAGTTGTTAAGTTGTTGAGATGAATGGGGGAAGGATTCTTTCATTCTTGGAAGGCAGTTGGATTCGAATCCCTAGTCCAACCATGATCTTAGGGCAGATCCTTAACTGAAGGAGGCAAATCCTCAACTTCCCCAAGGATATCTCAAGTGGTTAAAGCCTCTCCAAGGCTATATAAACAAGCTTTCTAATGGTGAAAGGGGGCTGGAAAGGGAGAATCACACCAAACTTATGATCTCATAAGTGGTGCTGGAAGGGGAAGAATTGCTAGCATGAAACCTATGATCTCATAGGAAATACACAGTCAATCAAAGGAGAGTGATCAGTGAAGCTGCTATCATCCAGGTTGTGGATCTTTCGAGCAAGGGTTAGACGAAGGGGACTTGACGAAGCTATCGCATTCACATCTACGATTGTAAGTACTGCTGTCATTATTCTCATTAACATGACACGCATGGCTTGTTTCTTTCTAGTTTGTGTCTTATCTTACATGAACTTATCATTGATAGATAGATCTGTTTTCAAGCTAGTATCAATAGAGTAGGAAGTGGTCGCACTTTGTTTTTCTACAGGACTCAACGAGGAGTGAAAGATTGGAGCTCAACTCAGAGCGTGCAGGGACAAACGTCGATAAAGAGGTACTTTTGTTCTCCTTCCTCCTCATTCATAAGTTTGTATAGATCTTAAAAGAAGTCAGTGTCCACATTAAGCACTTTCTGACTTAGATTTAGGGTCTAGCTCTTTGAGGCGATCTACCTGTCTGCAGGGAGATTTTCCTACAACAATTGCAGTCAACCGAGTCATGCCAAGTATAGTGCAGAAATTTTCAAGGAAGCGAACGGTCAAAATTCTCCATGGAGAACTCACGAAGTTATGAGGGCCATTGATCGCGATCAGTTCAAGCGTGGGATTATTTATTGAACTCGGGGTTTGTGGTTTTGGAGGGAAGACCATATCCTTTGGTTGCATGAGACCGTGAGTCACAAGAATTGTGGAAAGGAAAGAAGCCATCACCTCTTGGGATTTCACGAAGGGAGAGTGCCAAGTTTTGACACTCCAACTCTCGAGGTCGCGAGTTGCAAGAGGTGCTAGTACTTAAGCACTGGCCAACGGTTACGTGTGGAGGGCACTGACAATAAAAAGAGCTATACCCGTATCACCATAACACGTCTCAGGACTTCATAAAAGGGGAGCACGAAGGCTCTACCCTCCAACTCAATAGATTGTGAGTTACGAGAAGTGTTCAAAGGGGAGTCAACCATCACTGACCATCACATCTTGAGACTTCACAAGGGAAGAATGACAAAGTTTGATGCTCCAACTCGTGAGGCTGTGAGTTGAGAGAGGTGATAACACTTAAGCATTGGACAATGGTTACATGTGGAGGGCGCTAACAAGGAAAGGAGCCAAACCCGTATCACCATCTCAGGTGTTGGGAGTTTGGAAAAGAGGAGCTGAGGGTCTTTGACCCATGAACTCGCGAGTTGTGAAATGAAAAAGATCCTTTAATGTTGGGCCCATGATCCTAGTGCCAAGGTTGTATGAAGTATGACTAAAGAAAGAGAGCGCGTAGGGCCATAGTTGTTCAAATGGAGAAATAATCATGGCCGTCAGTCTTTAAAATATAATCCAACCATTGATCACGGAGCGGTCTCAGCCATCCATTAGGGAAAACTCTCAGTGCATGAAATTAAGGAGCGGACAGATCTAGGCGGCCAGGATTTTCGCACCCATATATACAATCCATAATGCAGTGGTTTTCAATGCAGCCCCCTTTTCTCCCGTGGCACCTCCTAATCCCATTGGTCCCCACCTCTTGCCATGTCTCCATCACCCACTTCACCACCTTCCGCCATATGTCCTCCACTGTACCTCTCTCACCCACCTGTACCCCGCGCTCCTTGACACTTACACCTGTGCCCTATCCATACCCCGTGGAATTTCTCATCTAGTGTCACCACACCACCTCATCCTCCTCGCTCGGGTCTCATCCACAAATCCACCATTTGGGTCCCCTCGCAGCAGTTCAACGAAGCAGCAGAAGCCAGACTGCCACATCCTCCGGATGCATAGTTGACCAGGACATTCCGAGAAAAGCAGTTATTAAGGTAGTTGGTGGTGATTAGACATCATCTCCTTCCATGAATAGAAGTCCAGGAAAGGACCAAGCACAGAGGCAGACTGTCAGTCCATCCTGACAGATATTTCATCTGCAAATGACTGCATGGGCAGTCTGCCCAACGTCTTCATGCACCTCCTGATAGAGAAGCTCCTTGATGTTAAGCATTGAACTCATGATGTGATCATGTTCTGAACGTCGAAGTCAATTCCAAGTATATGTAGGCATTTTTTCCATTTTTTGTAGGCATTAATGGTAGAGCAAAGCTCTCGATTGTAAAGTTTTAATTTATGCTCTAGTTCTCTGGTTATCTATCTGTATGTGAGATTTCTTGTTTTATAATAGAAAACTTTCTTATTCCATCTAGTTCCATCTCATATTGAGAGAGTTCATGATCAACTGATTCATATGAATTACTGTGACTGTGTGAAGATAAAGGATTTATTGTAACACCATTATATTCTTTAGTGTTGCCTACATTTGAGTGTAAGAAGTTCTTATGTTCAAGTTTTTCTTCTACAGGTTGTCAGAAGCTTGATGCCTACAACAACCCTTAGCTTTTCCTTGCAGAATTCTTCCTCCTACTCACCCTTACTACAACTCACTGTCTGAAGTTTAACTAAGACCTCACCTACCTGTGCATGTCCAGCCTAGTTTCAGAGTTAGAACGATATTGTTCTGAGTTTTCTTCCACTTGATCACCCTCTATAAACAAATCGTGAAATAATCTGATGGGTGTCAGGCTCTGCTCCTACTGCAATCCAAGAGTGACTTCGAACACCAACAATGTGTACTTCTGGTTTATTCTGATATCTTAAGTATTTGGTTCATAACATTTAGTTTTAGAGAATTGATCCTAGCATTTTTCTTCTTCAAGTGAGTCATCTTGGCATTTTCTCTATAACTCGTTTTTCCAGGATTCTCTAGATAGAAAAAATTGGAGGTTACTTATGTGACATATTTATGATGGTCTCATTATGTAAAATTCCTTGTGTCTAAATGAATTGTAAAGGCATTTGATCAGTGTGAATGATTGTTTCCTTTCCCATAATATAATTCTTCCATTGTTGACATTCCTACACAATGGAGTACATCTCTTTGTCATAGGTGGGATATATGAAAACAAAATCAGATAATGTTTCATTGTGATAGGCCATTGAATGTCCTTGCTGAGTGAGGAGTGCACCAATAGAATAGTCAAAGGAATCCATCTCAGTATCAAATGGTTGTTGCATGTATAGTAGCATCAGGACTAGTGTAGAGCAGAGGTGATGTTTCAAATCCTGAAATGATTTATGTTGTGACTAAGAGTAGGAAAATTTGTCTTTAGCTCCACCCTTGGTCGCTTGACTTAAGGGCCAAGTGATATGAGAGAATCCAAACACAAACCTACGGTAGAATTTGGTAACGCCTAAGAATATGCATAGCTTTGTTATAGTCTTTAGGGCTGATCAGTGATAAATGACTTGGATCTTTCCCAGGTACACATTCACCCCATGCTCCTCTACGCTATATCCCAAGTATTGAATTTATCACATGTTGAATGAGAATTTATCTAGAATGGAATATGAATTTTATTGTCCTAGGGTTCTTAGGACCTACTGGATGTGTTTCATATGTTTTTCCCAGGTCCATTTGAACATGAGGATGTCATCCAAATATATGATCATAAAAGAGTTTGCGAATGACTACAAGATATCATCCAACATCCTCATAAATGGATATGGATCATTAGTCAAACCAAAAGGTATGACAAACAACTCAAAAAGGCCTTATTTATATTTGAAGGTTGTTTTCCATACATTAGTTTGTTTTGTCAGAACCTGGTGGTAGTCAGACCTCAGATCAATCTTACTAAATAACTTGGCACCCTTAAGTTGATCAAGAAGATATTCAATATGGGGGATCATGTATTGGTTCTTGAAAGTGATCTTGTTCAGGGCTCTATGATCAATATAGAGTCACCAAGTCCCATCCTTTGTCTATACCAACATAATTGGGCTCCCAAAAGGTGAGAATATTGGTCAAATGTGGTCCTTGTGGACAAGCTCATGAATCTAATGTTTTATTCCTCATTCTCTAGAAGGGAGCACCTATATATTGAACCATTGGGTAGGGGTGCATCAGGTATCAATTAAATGAAATGTTTGACCTGATGGTGCAGAGGAACCCTTGTGGTGATATATATTTATATTCTGCTACAACCTTTTCCACTTGCTTATACTATGTAGAGAGATTCTGTGTAGAAGTTGAGGCAGTGGTAATGGATTTTCATTCACCTTATGAATGGAACATGAAGTAGATAAACTTTGTAGTCTGAGAGATTACCTTCCAACACTATTTTGCTAAGATTAATGAAATTGTAGTAGTAATAAATACCTTAGGTACCTTGTAGGGATTACTTTCCAAAGTAATAATGACACAATGGGGCAAGGACTCATAAAAAGAATGAATTATCAACATATAAGTATGTCCTAAAATAACATCACATACTTCAAGTGGGGAAACATCACATAGTACCTCATGTTTGAAGGGATTGATGTCATAGGAGAGGTGACACTATTGGATGATGAAAAGGTCTCATTCCTAGCTAGACCAATTGATGGTGTATGGTTTAGGGTGTGGAATTATTGGTAAATTCAGTCTCTTGATGACCTCAAATCAGTTTAGTTTCTTCTAGCTCCTGCTATCAATAATCAAATGTAGTGGGGTCCCCTTCACCCACATTTGTGAATGGAAGAGGTGCTCCCACTCCTCAATATCCTCTAACTCATCTAGCTGGATCTTTGTTGTTGCAATGGTAGAAATGGGTCCTACATCAATGACCTACTTTCCTTGTTTGGAATCAAAGTATGAGTTACGTTCCAACTTGTTTTCTTTAATCTAGGCCAATAATGACTGTTTTGAGAAAAAAATATTAGTGTTATGCTGTGGGATGTTTTGGAGCTCACACGACTTTCTAGTTTCCTTCTTTGTCTTCCCGTTACCCTTCTTTTCCTACATCTTGGGTTTTTTATCTTGAGGTTCAATTTCCTTACTTTGTCCCTTTTTCTGTGAGTTAGGAACACCTTTACCACACTTATTTTGTTGCACATTTATAGAACCAAACTCTCTCTTATTTCATTGCTTAAATTTCTTCTCAATTTTGACAACAGATTGATAAGTGGCTCCTAGTGAGAATATTTCAAAGAAATCCATATATGTTTGGATGTACCTATGTAGGTCATTATGGTACTTCAAAACTAGGTGTCACTCGGAGTATCTAATACCCATATTCGAGCACAAGGTATGGAATATGTTGTTGTACTTCGAAAATGTCTGGTCTATCTCATGATGTAGATTTGTCCATCTCATGTACTGGTCATCATAGTTTCCAACATGGTATAATTCCTCCCCGAGGGAATCGAAAAAGGCCACCAAAGTGGGTCCTCTCCTAAATGTCATATATTCATATTTTTTGTGTCTCTCCCAATAACTTTCCCATCAATGTTTGACATGGGGGAGGACTCTAGGGATTGAGAAGACAATCTTTTCAGTGTTGAATTTTTTTTGAAAAGATTAATAACCCTCTAAAATATTTAACCATTTATCCAAATCATTTGCATCTATCAAACCTTAAAATAAATGGATATGAAATTAAATTGTACCTTGAAGGGTTTTTCACCTTCTAAATGGATGCTAGTTGAAGGTTCCTCACCCACCATTGACAATCGTCAAAGGATATGGGCGAAGTTTTCCATCATCTCGTTCCTCTATTGCATGAGAGATTCCTCGAGAAACATATTGAAAGGATATCCTGATCCATCATATTTATTTTCTTCCTCCATGAGAGACTGCTTGGGTCAGTGAAAGAAGTTGTCCCTAAGTGAAACTAGCTCGAGCCCCACCTCTCTATACCCTAACCACGTCGGGGACATGCACCGAGAAACAACAAGGAGCATATTTCTATGATACCACTAATACATATTATATTGAGAATTAAATGGAACACACATAGAAATATGGAATAGAGTACAACAATAAAATGATACCCAACTTCTATTAATGAATAAAATAGTATAATATTGTAGAACACAAACTAGTTAGAATGGTGGTAGCCTATCTCTAAAGAGAAAGAGATGTCATGTGTGMTCATTCRCAAAATATGATTACAAAGAGGATTTWAAGGGAATTTTATCATGAATCCTAAAATACAAATAGGAAAAATCYCTAAACATCAAAAACCTAACCCTGGAAGATGAAACAAMAAAATTATTGTGGGCCCTGAGTTGGTTARTTAATATGTCAACTTCCTGKGGGCACAAATTTTTCCTATGATCTCCATTTGGGGCACACTATAGCTTGTATGAAATAAATATATAAGGATTAAAACATTTTTCTAGGGCCARGGAATTCCATGACAACCCCTAGGACCCYGAATGTCCAAAAAACACCGTTTAGGGCCTCAAAACAATCTGAGAAGTTTTTGTCCCAAAAATTGTAGAAAACRTCCAAGAAGATASATAATTGTTGATTCAGTGGAAGAGGTGGGAAGCCATTGATATCCACCTRGATCAATTTGATATTTATCCACTATATATTTCAATTATATTATTTTTAATTTGGACACTATTGGAGAGTGTTCAATCAAGGCCCGTTAGTGCTAGTTTCTTTGTTGTAATCTTAAGCTAATTAAGATTATACTCATTTAGTATTTAGTATTTATTCAAAAATTAAAAATTAAGTGGTGAGTTAATGTACTATTAACAGTAATAAAAAATTAGAAATGTGACAAAAAAAAATGATACATCATCACTTGGATATGAATCACATATGAACTTATAAGTATGATACTAGAAAGGCTTTCATTGTTGAAGTTATGCATTCTGAACTAGATTGGTTGTTGATATGATTGTTAGATTAGTATATGGTTGTATGATTGAGAGGTAATAATTGTAACCACATACATGACCTAGTAAACTCTTGATAATTGGTAATACAAAATGCAAAATTGCAATTACAACTTTACAAACACAACCAACTCAATTTGTACGCAAGAAGTATTTTTCTCCAAATTCCATCTAGACCTTTTGAATTTATTTCTTCACATGTGTGATTTTTTTATTTTATGATATTTATTATCTTGTACTGTTAAGAACCAAACATCAATATAGCATAGAAAAACCTCAGGAAAAGTACTCAACGCCTTGAAAAAGAGATAATTTCTGATAATAAGCCTCTTCGAGGGGGAAACCTCCTTTTACCCCACTTAAATGTTCAAGTACAAGATGATTCAAAATGAAAATGTCTCCTTGGTATATA
>JASDQU010322806.1:2042-12567 GCA_032191745.1 Picea mariana | reverse complement strand
CTCTATTTTAGGAATAAAGAAGAATTGAGATGTTTTGGCTTGTCTATCTTATTGCATATTGTTGAGGTATGTTCCATGGTTATCTCTTTTTGTTATTTGTTGCATACACACATATAAACACATCTAAAAGGTAGATCAACAAAGTGTTTGACGAAATACCTCACTCACAAAAGTTTTAAAAAGACACCAAAACAGTGATGATCTTTGCATAATGGCTTGGGATCATTATAGTGTAGGTGCTCATCCCAAATCTTAGGATGTTTGTTGCAATAACCACAAATAGTATTTACTACTATTCTATTCACCACCTTTGTTTGACCATCAATTTGTGGATGAAATGTTGTTCTCTTTTTGAGCTTGTTGTCCATGAGTGCCCATAAGCTTGACCAAAATTTCCCAATAACTCAAGAATATTGATCATAAATAATGGATTTGGGCAACCCAAAATGTACCCAAACATGTTGAAATAACATTTGTGTTATTTTTTCAATTGTAACCAACCTCTTACAAGGCTTCAAAATACACATTTTGTTGAAATGGTAATCCACACCATAAATACAATCATGATTATTTTTTGACATAGGTAGACCTCCTACTAAATCCATGGAAATGATTTCCCAAGGATGAGAAGGAACCGGAAGTGGATTATACAAACCCAACTTTCTATTTCTATGA
This sequence comes from Picea mariana, assembly GCA_032191745.1. Classification (NCBI taxonomy): domain Eukaryota; kingdom Viridiplantae; phylum Streptophyta; class Pinopsida; order Pinales; family Pinaceae; genus Picea; species Picea mariana. Next base: position 11,892 of record JASDQU010322806.1, on the reverse strand, counting down.
TTACTTGTAGCACATAAATAACATCCTCTTACATATCTTGAAACACTTTCATTCGTTTTAGGCCAATAGAAATACCTTTTCAAATTAGTCACTGTCTTGCCTACACTAAAGTGGCCAACAATAAGAGAAGAATATGACTCCTTTATGATGTTAAATCTTTCACCCTGTGGAATACATAGCTTTCCAAGACGATACAAAATCTTATCATGCACATGGTAATTCAATTCCTCAACTTGGTTAAGTTGACACAAAGTTGTAGAAACCTCTTTAAAATCAACATCTAAAGAATATTGTTCAACATAACTCCGATGCATGGTAGAATCATGCTTAAGAATAACTGAATCACTAACAATAGGCCTAGAAAACATATCAACAACGTTTTTTATAAATGTATTTCTTATACCTTATAACCATGTGGAAATTTCGTAGGAAACCCATCCATCTGAAGTGCCTTGCTTGTTGTAGCTTTGTTTGTGATTGTAAGTATTACAATGGTTGATTATATGTGTGAATGATAGATTATTTTACCAACAAATAATGTTTCCATTTTTTCACACTTTGCACCAATGCAAACAATTATTTATCATATGTAGGATAATTAATCACAACACCATTAAAAGTTTCAGAATGAAAACAAATGGGATTACAATGTTGCAACAAGGCTGCTCCCATTGCATAGTTACTTGCATTTGTCTGGATCTCAAATGGTTGTCTAAAATTATGAAGTGAAAGAATTGGAGCTGAACTAATATTCTCCTTCAATGCATAAAAATATTTTTGTTTCTTGCCTCCCCATTGGAAAACTTTCTTGATACTCGCCACTGCGTGTAATGTATTTGCAATTGAAGAGAAGTTAGCAATAAAATTTCTCCAATATTGGGTTGCTACCAAAACTATTATTACCCATGTCACATTGTTGGTCTTGGGCCAATCCAAAATGACTTTAACCTTGGAAGGATCTATTTTCCATTCTCCTCCTCCAACAATATGTCCCAACTAAATAAGTGATGTCTTTCCAAACTCACATTTAGATATCTTTAAAAAAACTTTTTATTTCTTCAAGACATCTAAAACTTTCTTTACATGCATAGCATTCTTTCACGATATTTTCTAAATATCAAAATTTCATCCAAGTAGAAAATCACCCAATCATCAAGAAAAGGCCTTAAGACATCATTCATAACTCTCATGAATGTAGCAGGAGAATTACAAAGTCCAAATGGAATAACCCTCCATTCAAACAAACCTTGCTTTGTTTTTAAATATATCTTCCATGTGTCTCCTTCAACAATACTAATATGATGATATCTACTTCTCAAATACAACTTAGTAAAATAATTAACATCTTTCAATTGATCAAGAAAATCATCAATCCAAGGAAGAGGATAACGATTCTTTACCGTAATCTTGTTCAAGACTCTGGAATCTACACACATGCGCCATGTACCATCTTTCTTTGGTAGTAAAACAATTGGTGACCCTCATGGCGATGTGGTTGGCATGATAACCCCTTTGTCAAGCAACTCTTGGATTTGTTTTTTAATTTCAACATTCTCCATGACAGATATCCTATAAATACCAATGTTTGGAAGAGGACAATATTGTTGCAATTGTATCTCATGTTGGATACCCCTTTTAAGAGGCAATCCTTTTGGTTCCTGAAACATCTCATCATATTGGTTAACAACCTCATATAAATCAGATTTCAACTTTTCATCACAACCTTGGAAAGCTTCTTTTTCAACATTTTGTTTGGGTTTGATCACCAAGAGTACAAAGTTTTACTAGCATTGACTAATCTCTTCATTTGTCCAACATTTAAATGTGACAAATTCAACTTCTTTGTATGTTCTCTAACAATGTACTCAACTCCATTTTTTTTTAATTGATACTTTTTCTCATGAAAATGAAAGATATCTCTCCTATCATATAAATATGGGCTTCCCAACATAATACCACAAATATCCAATGGAATAACATCAACCTCTAACCTCAGCTATAAAGTTTGCAGTGATGGAAAATCTAAGTTTACATCTTCTAGTCATATACAATTTGGGATTGTCACATATCCATCATATAGGATATGGTTTAGGATGAGGATTAGTTTCCAAATGCAATTTCTTAACTGTGTTTTCATAAACGAGGTTTGCTTGAGACCCAATATGAAATAGAGTATCTATCTTGGTATGATTTGAATTTACCCTTATGTGGAAAAAGTCCATTCTTTCTTTTTCATGTTGAGTTTCATTGAGTCTACTACTTGAATAACTAGTACTTGCAATAGAATCCTTACATTGAAAACCCATGGCTGTAAAAAAAAATTCATCTCTTGAATCAGAACTTAAATCATGTTGTGTAGTTGCAATAGTCTTTGGTTTCCCTTTGTTGTTGAAATTTTTGGTTCTCTTTTGAGGATTACGTTTCCAACAATGGTATTCATCATGGCCATTTTTTTATTAGTGTTTACATGTGAGTTTCTCTCCCTCTTTCTTGACTGAAGAATTATTTCTTCCATTTCCCTTGAATTTCTTCTTTCCCTTGTCTCCATTAACAAATGGATTCTTTCTGCTCTCTTGAGGTTCATTCCTCCCTCTTGCTTCCAAATAATTTGCTTGTACACAAACTTCATCTATATTTGTAGGGTTAAACATATGTATTGTGTGCCTCAAGTAGCTATGCAATCCCCCAATATATTTGAGTAAAGTTTCTTGAAAAGATAAATCTATATCCAAAATCAAATATCTTCTTCTAAATTCTTGAGTGTATCTTTGCACAGTTTTCCCTTTAGCTTGTCTAAAATTTTGCCAATCCATAATAGCTTTCTTCATGTATGCTAATGGATAAAATTTCCTTTTAAGTGCAACAATAAAATAATTCCAAGAGGATAAAACTTTACCATGTTTCTTCATGTCCTCTCGAGTCTTGGCTTCCGACCAAATGAGTGTTTCACTTTCCAATATAAGAGAAGCAAGATGAATCTTAGTTTCATCATATTTGATTCTTTGTATCTTATAATACACTTTAATCCGAGGAATCCAATTATACAATTTCTCAACATTTACCTCTCCATTGTACATAGGCAATTCAAACTTAATAGCAAGCTTAAGAAAAGGATTTTGTGGAGGAATTTTACCATGTTATTTTGGAGAATTTGGAGGTGCTTGTGAAATGATAGAACAAGTGGAATATGGAGGTGAAGGAGGTGGAGTATAATCATTCCCTCCACTTACTTTTGGAGTTTTATCACCACTATCTTCATTACCCCTTGGAGTATTTGAGTTTTCACCTTGCAGCCTTGCATTCCTTTCTTGAAATACAACTTTCCCATTTATGTCATATCATAAAAATATTTTATGAAAGTTTCATCTTCTGAAGTAAGAGTTTCGTGCCTCTCCTCATGATCCATACTTGTTGAATACCTCCTTGAGGATTGAGGTGAATGTGTAGTTCTCCTTCTTGAAAGTTGAGAAATTGGATCTACAAGTTGACCTTCTCCTCTTGTGAGATTCAACCTTATAAGCATCAGAAAAAAAAACACTTGCAAACAATGAAACCTTCAAAACCCTTTTCTCTGATACCAACATGATATGAAAATGAAAAAAAGGTTTGTGTGCACAAATTTGGAAGTGGAATAGTTATGTTACTTAGGTTCATGGAAGTTCTGCACATAGTTGGAGGAATTACCATAGTTTCAAAGATAAGTATCAGTTTATGCTTAATATCATGTTTTGCACGTCTGTGATGCTTATATTTTTTCATGAATTCTGTTGCGCATATGAGTTATTGTTAATTTCCTTGGTGATGTATATTAGCAGTAATTATGTACTTACTCTATGTAAAGTCATTTATCTTCATTTAAATGCATATTATATAAGTGTTATTCCGCAGTAGTATTGCTCGATCTTTAGTGGGCCAGGGATGTTACAAAACGTTCATGGGGAGCATATGTTTTCCATTGATGTCAAAGGGGGAGAGTTGGAGACAGGGGGGGGAATTCTCTCTATCTCTAGGAGAGTTACATAGAGAGACATAGTTGTAGATAGAGGGAAAAGTATTTCTATGCATGGTGGACTATGTGTTGCATTATAATATTATCATCAATGACAAAGGGAGATATTATTGGAATTATTTTCATTGATATGCAAGGATTAATGATGTTTGTTGGATATGAAGTTTGAATAACTAAGTTTTGAAGAGAAAACAGAAGTGGGAAGTTTGCGAGGTTAAATAAGATGTTAGAGAAGACACAAAAGAAGGAAGGAAATAAACAGTTCAGTATAAAATAAAAAAGTAAGGAAAACCAACATGCTAGAGAAAAAGAAGAAAAACAACTTGGATCTGTGAGGGTTTTGGGATACACTATTAGGGTTATGAGCCCTAACTCTATGTATAAATATGTAATAGGTTGGGGAAGAATAACCTGATGAAAAAGAGAGATTAGGTTGCTTATGAGTGAGAAGTTTTAGTTAGGGTTTTGGAGAGATTTGCAGAGAGGAGTGCACTACAAAGAGGCTAGGATAGATTGGGGATATAATATGTTTCATCTATTGTAAGCGTAGTGTACAAGCATGAGATGATTACTACATGAAGATTAATATAGAATCCACTCATTGTGGTTGTAGCCCAAGGATTGGGTGAACCACGTTAATTTGTGTGTATGAATCTATCCTTTGATGTGGTTTTTCATGGATGTTATTTTTATGAATGATTAGCATAGATATGTTTATTATATGATTTATGCACAAAAATAATGAATGTTACATTGGGTTAATTATGTTGCAATTTATGTTATAAGGATTCTGCATAATAGGGCTTTTTAACTAATCGAACGATATGAATAAGGATATTGTGCATAGGGTTAATAAATAGTAATGGATATGATGATAGCCTCACATCCCCTTGTCCATGCAAAAACTTGGTTCTTGCATTCCCAATAGATATCTCGGGTCAGTCTTCACTTGAATGCAGGTGATGCCAAAAGGAATGGTATCTGAAGGGTTTTGTTGGTTGATTGAACTTAATATAGGGAGTTATAACCACGTGCCAACAATGTCATTAATGTAATATTACAAAATTTCAATGAACACCACATTTCCAATATTGATTTGTATACAAGTCTACAAGTATATTATAAAAGGGGTGCATGTGAAAAAGTAAAAGGTGAAATGGTGGTTTCAAACCCATGGTTTCAGGGTATTTTCCCGTGGTTTGGGATATTTTTCTATGGTATTTGAGAATTAGTTATTTAATTAATGGAAATGTATGATAATGAAGGGTTATGAAAAATAATAAAAATAGAAATAATTGTGATAAAGTGCATGTGTGAAAAATGGTTTAGTAAAGAATGAATGGAGAAATCAGTTTCAGGTCATCTTGGAGTTTTTAGGATAACATTTTTTATAGGATGTTTCATACCTTGATATTTGGAAGAGACAGAGGAGAGATCTTGGTGTACCTTTGGTAAAATTTGAAGTTGATGTTCCTCTATACTTTTCTATATATTCCATATGAAAGTTAGAGTTCATGAGTGCTCCTGAAATGAGATTCAAATAGGTCATCTTGGCACTTTAACTATAACTTATTTCTTGTGATGTTTCAAACCCTAATATTTTGCAAATAAAAATGAGAGATCATAGTTTACATGTGGTAAAAATATGAGATGTTGGTATACTATAATTTTAGAGATATTCCTTGTGCAAATTAGGGTTCAGGAATGCTCTTAAAGTGAGTAGAAAATAGGTTAGATTGGCACTTTCATTATAACTTGTTTTATGTGATATGTCATATCTTGAGACTTTTCATAGATAGAGGATATATATTGTTGTACATGTGGTAAAAATATTATATGATGTTTCACTATACTTTCATATATATACCATCTGGAAGTTAGGGTTCTTCAATTCTCTTGAAAAAAATTTCGAATAGGTCATCTTGGAAATTTTTCTATGACTTTTTTTGTCATGTTTTAGACCCTAATATTTTGAAGATATAGTGGAGATATCTTGGTGTAAATATGGTAAAAATATTAGATTCTAGTTTTCTATTATTTTGGATATATTACATGTGGAAGTTTGTGTTCCTAAATGCTCATGAAATTATTTTCAAACAGGTCATCTTGGGACTTTTGATATAACATATTTTTGGGGATGTTTCATACCTTGAGATTTTGTAGAGATAGAAAAGATATCTTGGTGTACATATGGTAAGACTTTCACATGTTGATTCTCTATACTTTCATAGATATTCTCTATGTAAGTTAGGGTTCATGAATTCTATTGAAATCATTTTCAAAGAAGTTAACTTAGCATTTTTTCTATAAATTATTTTCTAGAATGTTTCAGATCTTGATATTTTGCAGATACAAAGGAGACATATATAAGTACCTCATGTAAATGCTTCATAATAATATTTTCAAAATTAGATTCATGACATGTTGTACAAGTTCATTATTCGGAAGATGTTAGGGTCCTAACCCGCAGATAGGTAGAGCAATATATTCGGATGTAATAAAGGTCAATATTAATAAGGCCTTTCAATAAAATAGAATAAGGTGGATGTAAGAAGACCTAATATAATCTTCCGCTTCTAGAAGGATATTCCTCTAGATGCTTCTCTTAATATACATATTTAGTATAAATAAGGGTTGAGGGTATGAAAACCCTAGCTTGGAGATTATTGTAACAGAGCGCTGCTCGACTAGAGGTTGCCCCCTCGAAGAGGCCTGTGAACATTGCTTTCTGAATCAAAGTGATATTCCTGTTGTTGTTCTTATATCATTTATGTGTTATTGTGAAGATTATGCTGGTTATATTACTGTTATTTTGCCATTTCTAGCATTTTATTTATGTTCTGCATACTTTTTATATCTGGTATATTACAAGTGGTATCAGAGCACTTTCCTTGGCAGAAATTGTGGGAATTTTTTTCAGGGTAGAGACGTATTCCGGTGTCTTTAAGCCAAAGAGATCTGTCATTACGTGCATAAACCCGCAGTTGAGGGATTCATACACATAGCAAATACAAGTGGTTATTAAGCGCACATCTATTGGCCACCCTTGAAACCCCTGTTGGTACCCCTCTGAGTGGTATCACATCAGACAACACCTATGTACTAATCGACCTAGATTTCCTAAAGCCCTCTTTAGATAAACCGATCGGTCACCTGACTGCTATAATGCCACCGAGAACAACACTCGGGAAGATACTCTCTAGTACCTGGGTAGTCGGGTAGTACGGCTAAGGGTACAGTCTATCCTCCTTAGTTAGTGCCCTGAGATATTGGGCCGAGTACTACTGTTGGACCCCGCACGTATATCAGAGAGCTATAGCACAGGGAAAACCCTTTTCTTTAGAACCCTTGAATACCTAACCCTTGGGGGACATAAACATAAACAAATTAACACAGACATGATCTATTTCCACGCAACTGTGTTCGAGTTTCCAAGTAAACACCCATTTCATTCTGGTTAAGCATTTGGGGATTTCATCACTGCAGTATTCTTCAAACCAGAGTATAACTCAATTTTTTCACCATTATTTGAGACCTATTTGATTGGATTCATCTCTTCGCCCTTATCACACTCTTCCATATCATTTTTGGACAAAAATTTTTGACCCCGCTCGCCCCTTTTTAGTTCACCCATCCTCATAGCCCATACCCGTAGCCAAAAACTGGAGTCTCACTTCAACACCTTGCAATCTAGTTTCCCCAAGACCCAAAAAGAAGTGAATTAACTTAGTGATGTTGTTGCCTCCCTCGATACATCCATCAATACAACCATAAATACATCTGTGCAGTCCTCAATGGAGGAATTCAAACAAGAACTGACCACCCAACTTGAATCTATATTTGCATCACTCTACACCAAACTGAAGATCTCTATAGATGACCCTTTCCCTGACACACCTCCAAATACTGAAGGAGAACATTCCTCCCATTCCCATACCTTTCAGCCCCATCACTTTCAACGTGACCTATGCCTTCCGTGGGTGGATGTCACCAAATTTGATGGCTCGGACCCCACTGGTTGGGTCACCCAAATGGAACATTATTTCTCTTTATACGACATTACAAATGACTTGGCCAAACTCCAATATGGTTTTCTCCATCTAGATCAAGAATGATGGAAATGGTGGCAATGGAGAAAAACTTCCCGTCAAGGGTATATTGCTTGGACCCAATTTGTAACTGAGCTTTATGAACGCTTTGACACTGACACCAACCATTTGGGCCGTTTCAAAAAATTGAAACAATCAGAAACAGTCGAAGACTTCATAGCTACATTTGAGCGTCTGACTTTTCGAACAGAGGGCATGACTGATGCTTTCTTTCAAGAGTGTTTTATCAGTGGCCTCAAGGAGGAGATTCGGGCCCATGTCCTCATGGCTCGACCTTTGATTTGGGTGGAGGATACTAAAAAATATAAAGAAGCACAACAAGTTGTATCCTCTCAAAACTGTAAAACTTCCTTTATCCCTTGCCCTAAACCCGTAAATCCCACTACTCCCTCCACCCCATTAAAGATCCAAAAATTGACCAGGGATGAAATGGCTGAACGCCAACTGAAAGGCCTTTGTTATAATTGTGATGACAAATATTTCCCGTGCCACAAATATAAGGAACAAAATATTTTTATGGACATCTCTGAGGATATTTCGGAAGAGGATGTTGAAACTCCCCTTGTTCCTAAGTCACCTGAAATCATTGACATAACCCCTCCCTCCCGAAGTGGAACTGATCATTTCTCTCAATGCTCTCACTGGCTTCTCCACCCCCCAAACCCTCAAGTTAATCGGTTACATCAAGCATAAGAAGGTCATCATTCTAGTTGATAGTGGAAGCACCCATAATTTTATTCATTGCAGCATTGCCTAAGAAACCCATTGCTACATCCATGCCGTCAACAATTTCCAAATCATGATTGTCAATGGTGGTTCCAAATCGATGACTACCACCTCAAATCCCATATGTTTGCTATCAACATGGGCGGTTGTGACATTGTGTTGGGTTCAGACTGGCTAAGGACTTTGGGTCCCATTATCATGGATTTTATGAACTTAACCATGCAATTCGACTAGGAAGGCCACCGATATAAATTCCTAGGCATCACTGTTGGTTCACCTGAGGTCATTAGTTCCCATCACATGGAAAACATGCTCAAAAAAGGTTGTTCTGGTGTCATTGCCCAACTCCATGCCATACAAGCAACAAAGACACCCCCGTTGCCGCAATACCTCCAAGCCCTCATTACTAAACATTAAATGATATTTTCCACTCCCCAAGGACTTCCTCCTTCCTGTGGTGTTCGTGATCATTCCATTCCCCCTGTACCAAGAAGCCTTCCTCCCAATATCCATTTGTATCACCACCCCTTTTCACAAAAAAATGAAATGGAGAAAATGGTCTAGGAACTCCTTACTGCAGGCATTATCCGCCCTAGTACGAGCCCTTACTCTTCTTCAGTAGTCATGGTCCTAAAGAAAGAAGGTTCTTGGAGAATGTGTCCTGACTTCCGTGCCCTCAACAAACTGACCATTAAATATAAATTTCCCATTCCTATCATTGATGACCTCCTGGATGAACTGAGTGAAGCCCAATTATTTACTAAACTTGATCTTTGCTCAGGCTATCACCAGATATGTATGAAAGAGGTAGACATCCTGAAGATGACCTTTCGAACTCATGAGGGCCACTATGAGTTTTTTTTCATGCCCTTTGGCTTGTGTAACGCCCCCTCCACCTTCCAAAGCCTCATGAATCATGTCTTCTATCCTTTTCTCCTTCATTTTGTCTTAGTTTTATTTGATGATATCCTCATCTATAGAAAAACCTGGACAGACCATCTTACCC
>JASDQU010322805.1:0-11801 GCA_032191745.1 Picea mariana | reverse complement strand
CTAATGGATATTCTCTCTCAAATCATGGAAGCCATCAAGACAACAATTCAAGAGTTCAAAATTGGCATGTAAAATCTTCAGGAGAAATATATTCAAGAGTCCAAACTTGCATAGAAAGAAATGTATATTATGCAGGCCATCAGGGACAAATACAATCAAGAAGCATATGCTTGGTATGATTTTGAGGTCGATTGTGATGCATGGTATATGTATAGTTGTCATGCCGGGGATGACCACCACTTCCATCTTCTATTTGATTACTCTACTCCATCTCATGTAGAACCCATCCCAGAGAGTAAGCATGAGCATTCTTTGCATATTCTTCCTCAGTTTTATTATTCTCTAGTAGTAATGGATGAATTTTTGGCCCGTTCTATCTATTTCGATCCACATGACCAGTTTCAATCTTTGGAGCATCATTTTCAGCTAGCTATGGTGTTTTGATATATTCCATGGGGAGTTCACATGAGAACTTAGACATGGGAACCAGGTTCACAGTGGTGGTTGGACTACCTCAGCATGGTGGCTCACATTCCTACATGGGACCATGATTCTCCAATCCACTTCTTCATTGTGGTCTACACTTATCCATGGGACCCTGGTATATGGTTGTACACCCTCATAACAAGCGTTGAGGACAACACTTTCTGATCCGGTGGATATTGGTGGCCACCCACCTATTCGAACTGGCTCCTCGTGTCCGTTTTTGTTCAACATGTCTTTATGTACTGCTTTATAATTGTGAGTTCTACACTTCTAGGGTTGTCTTAAGCCTTACACATTCTCTAGGTGGATACGGGTGGCCTCTTGCCTAATCCATCTGGCTTATTTTGAATGTCTTCATGTCAGCACATCTTGTTGTACTTTCAGGGTTCTTTTAGGGCCCTAAACAATGTTTTTTTTTGGCTCTCCATAGTCATATTGTGGAAAAAGTTAGAGTTTTATGGCAGAATGTGTAGCTCTCTGAAAGACCTTTCCAACGGGCTATCACACGCCTGAAACAAAGGTCATATGCAAAAGTTATGACCCTAGGAAGTTGAGGTACCAAATTACACCAAATTACCCCTAGGGCCCACATGAATTTTGGCGTTTCACCTTCTAGGGATAGGTTTTTGGATGTCTATGGTTTTGGAATTCATGAGTAATATGAAAATGGTCTATGGAGCCTCATTGTAATCCATTCTACTCAGACGGGTGCATGTACCAACCACATCTCTTCTCAGAGATAGCTACCACCATTTAAGCAAGTTCCAGTTCTGCAGTTTTACAGTTTCAGCCTATTTCTTTATTTAATAGAAGATATTGTTCACTGGATATTTGTATTGTTCTTCCTATCTCTGTGTTTATTATATTCATTATGTTAATCAACTCATTCCACTCCAAATCTGGATTAGTGGTATCAGAGCGGTCTGCTCTTCATTTTTTTTTTTCGTGCATGTCCCTAATAAGGTCTGGGTACAAGAAGTTGGGACTCGAACCCATCGATCCATTACCAGATCGACCACTCCGAGCCCGACAACAACCCATGGGAGATAGAAAGAAAGATGATGGAGTAGGAGATCCTATTAAAATGTTTCTCGAGGAAGCCCTCGTGCGACAAAGGAACTAAACGATGGACAACTTCGCGCAGATCCTTCGATGGCTGCCCACGAGAGAAGCATCTTCATCAAGCGACCATGCAACCCCCTTCAAGGTACAGGTAAATTTTTATATTCCATTATTTGAAGTACTGATAGATGCAGATGTTGTAGATAAATGGTTGAATATGCTCGAAGGATATTTTTCGGCCCACAATTTTTCCGATAGGGAAAAGATCGCTTTTGCACTCCTCAAGGTCATTCCCCATGTGAAATACTGGTGGGATACTTACTCGGAGCAAAGGGTTGTGGAGGAATCTGCAATTTTGTGGTGGTCGCTACATGGGATTCCTTTTGGGATGCAACAATACTACTATTTTGGAAGCTATGAGGACCAGTACACCAGATGGACCACCCTACGTCAAGAAAGGGACCAGACAGTACCATACTTCACCAATATTTTCCATACCCTATGCACCAAATTGGGTATCAAATATTCTTAGCGTCATCTGGCGCTCAAATACCGTGACTGTTTGCATCACTACATTCAGACAGAAATGGATTTCCTGGACATGACCTCGTTGGGCACGGTGTATAGATACGTTGTCAAGATCGAGCAGAAATTTAAGCAGAAACGACGAGAGTTTGGATCTGCAAACCCCTCACAGCCGAAGCAGGGAAAAGGAAGCCTAAACCGACACAGCAAAGGACCAAGCCGAGACGGCTGACCTCAGGACAATCCATCCAAGTCGCAACACAATAAGGGCAACAAAAAGATGAAGAAGGACAGAGGAAAATGGTGTGAGTACCATAAAATTCCTTGGCACAACACTAACGAATGTCGCTCCAAGCAGTACCTCATGGACGAGCTAAAGGATTTTGAGTCAGAGGTCAATTATGATTATGAGTCTAATCATGAAGGATGGAAGTGGATTATCGATGTTGAACCCAGTGCCATGGTCTCTACCACCAAAGTCCGGCCAAGCGAACCAGAAGAACTAGAGGAAGGGGAACGCCTATTTCACTCGCATATGTGGGTCAAAGGGGCTCTGATTCATTTCATTGTCGACAGTGGTAGTCAGAAGAACCTAATTTCAGAAGAGGTTGTCAAGCAGTTGGACCTGTCAATGACACCGCACCCACAACCCTACACCATCGGTTGGCTTCGTTAAGGAAGAGATCTTCGTGTCAAACAACAATGTCGTCTACCTTACGGTATCAAGCCTTTCAAAGATGAGGTATTGTGTGATATTTCTCCCCTTGAAGTTTGTGATGCTCTTTTAGGACAACCATATTTGTGGAAGCATCATGTTGTATATGAATCTAGACCACACAGTGTTATTATTACTTTGGGTAGACAATTGTACAGGATCCCCGAGGTGGCACCGCCTACTGTTATTTCTTTAATCTTTGCTAAGCAATGCAGTAAGGTTCATCTTCTTTGTGATTCATGGTCACAATAAGTAGAAGGTCATCACCACATTTGTGGCCTCTGCACAACGCCTCTCTTTGCAGTAGAAGCAAGTGGACGGGATCATGGAAGAATATAGATACATCTTCGCCTCACCTACAAGGGTACCAACACACTGCCAAGTCAAGAATCCCATGGATCTGACCCCCGGCACACCTCTATCTAATGGGCCAGTCTATCAGTGCTCGTTGATGGAGAATGATGAAATCAAGTGACAGATCCAAGAGCTTCTTCAAAAGGGGCACATCAGACCCAGATCCTCCCCTTGCGAAAGCCCGATTGTACTGGTGCAGAAGAAGGACAGGACTTGGCGACTCTACAATGATTTCAAATCCTTGAACAAAATCATAGTCAGGAATCTCTACCCCATTCCTAGGATTGATGACCTTCTTGACCAACTCAAGGGGGGAAATTTCTTCAGCAAGATTGACCTGAAGTCTAGCTACCACCAAGTTCCCATCGAACCAACTGATGTCTGTAGGACAACCTTCAAGTCTAAAGAAGGTCTCTACGAATGGCTAGTCATGCCCTTTAGCTTAAAAAATTCACCAACCACTTTCATGAGGTTGATGGATAATATATTGAGACCCTTCACCAACTCCTTTGTGGTAGTATATTTGGAGAACATCCTCATCTTCAGCAGAATGTGGGAGGAGCACATACGACATATTCAACAGGCTTTGAGCACTCTATGGTAGCACAAGTTTTATGCCAACTTTGAAAAATGCTCTTTTGACATGAACAAGGTCCAATACCTAGGCTACATTATTGATGAGCATGGGGCACATGTTGATCCAGCGAAGATCCAAGTCATCTGTGACTGGCCAGTCCCGACCACACTGACCGAGATTCGGAGCTTCTTGGGTCTAGCCAATTTCTACCGACAGTTTGTTTTGGGATTCTCCCATATTGCATGGGCACTCAGCTAGGTGACCAAGGGCGGTGGTAGGGCCAAGTTCATATGGGGGAAGGAGCAGCAACGAGCATTCGATGATCTAAAACATCACTTATGCTCAACTCCAGTACTCTCCTTGCTCGATCTGCAACACCCATTTGAGATTGAGACTGATGCATCTGACTATGTTGTGGGCACAATTCTCACTCAGCACGGGCATCCTGTGGCATACCATAGTGAGACACTCTCTGATACTGTCCGGAAATACCCCACCTATGACAAGGAAATGTATTCCATTGTACAAGCTTGTCGTCAATGGAAACATTACATCCTGGGGAAAGAGACGATCATACACACTAATCACAAGCCTCTGTAGTTCATACAGACACATGGGAAATTGCAGAATGACTGCCATCAAAAGTGGTCCACCTACCTGCAGAATTTCCATCTCAACATCAAATATAAGACATGTATCTCCAATCGTGTTATTGACTGCCTCAGTCGGCCTCCTGTGGCTGCACTCACCACGATGCTCCAGTCATGTGGACATGAAGCATTGGAGTGGCCCCAACTTTATCAACAAGATTCAGACTTCACCACCACATATCATCTCTTGGGTACAAGTGCCATTATCACTGATTTTCACATTCAGGACCGACTCTTATGCCACCTGGGCCATCTCTGTGCTCCTACAAGCGAGCGTGCAAAGATAATTTGGGAAGCCCACTACAGTCGGGTGGCAGGACATTTTGGCGTAGAGAAAACTATGGTCGTTCTTCAAAAAAAAAATTATTGGCCAAAACTTCGACAGGATTTCATCAAGTATATCATATCTTTCACTACCTATATCATTGACAAGCCAACCATCAAGAAGCAAGGCTTATACACCCCTCTTCTATTTCCCGTGAAGCCATGGGAATACATCTCAATGAATTACATGTCTAGGTTTTCATCCACCAAGCACAGGAATGACTGCATGTTTGTCGTCGTTGATCGATTTTCAAAGATGGCCATCCTCATAGCCTATAAGAAGAATGTCATAATGGCAAAGACTGCCAAGCTCTTCTTCAAACTATTTTGGGTCCACTTTGGGATACCACAGACCATCATCTCTAACCAAGACAGTAGGTTCCTCCATGCCTTTTGGTCGAGTCTCTGGTCTCTGTTGAACACCAAGCTCACGAAATCCACTGCTTTCCACCTCCAAACTGATGGCCAAACCGAGGTCATCAATCGGATGATTGTGCACATCCTATGCATGTACAATTCTAAGCATCCCCGCACATGGGATGAGAGTCTTCCATATGTACAACACAGCTACAACAAGGCTCTCCATAATTCCACCAACCATAGCCCATTTCAGGTGGGTCTGGGATTCCAACCCTTGGGACCCATTGATGTTGCACTTCCTCTTGCCACCGCACAGACATACTCTTCCCCTGATCATTCTGTGATCGACAAAGCCACCAGATTCATTGAGTGGATTCAACACATCCACCAACAGGTCCAAGATATTCTATAAAAATCCAATGCTAAGTATAAGCAGCGCCATGATCAACACAGGGTACCACACCAGTTTCAGGTTGGAGACAAAGTCTGGTTACATTTGCAGAAGAACGTCTCATCGAGCCCCATATGAAGCTTCGCCCACTTTGGTACGATCGTTACAGTATCACCAAGGTCGTGGGTAGTAATGTTTTTGAGCTCAACACTCCACCCTTCCTTGGTCTGCATCTCGTATTCAATATGGACCTCCTTTGACCATATTTTCCACTGCTATTAGACACCTTTGAGATCGTCGAACAAATGATGCCAACAGAGCTCAACCCTGACTTCATGGAACAAGCATCCACCGATGATATTGTGGACACACAGGTCAAGGGCACTCGCCAACATCGGATCTAGCTTTATCGGGTTTTCAAGGCAGGGCAAATCCTACACCAAGGCAAGTGGCTCACCCAGGACCAAATCTAGTAGAATTTTTCTCACCTTATGGGGAACTCAACGCAATGGATACCGTTGCTTCTTAAGGGGGGAGGATTGATCCAGGTGGATATTGGTGGCCACCCACCTATTCCATCTGGCTCCTCATGTTCGTTTTTGTTTAGCATGTCTTTCTGTACTACTTTATAATTGTGAGTTCTACACTTCTGGGGTTGTCTGAAGCCTCACACATTCTCTAGGTGGCCTCTTGCCTAATCCAACTAGCTTATTTTGTATGTTTTCATGTCAACACATCTTGTTTTACTTTCAGCGTTGTTTTGGGGCCCTAAACATTGTTTTTTTGGCTCGCCATAGTCATACTATAGATGGAGTCAGAGTCTGATGGTGCAATGTGTAGCTCTCTAAAAGACCTTTCCAACGGGCTATCACACGCCTAAAACGGAGGTCGTATCCAAAAGTTATGACCCTAGTGTTGAAGAAAAGATATGGAGTGATCTTACTCAATCATTTTCAGACTGTTCTTGGCTAGAGAAAAGTAGACGAGAATATCACCCTATGTTTATAGCCAACAAAATAACATCCTAACTCACAAGTATTAATTATGAGTGCTTAGGCTAGTCTTTTATCAACAAAAAGATTGCTGGAAATTTAATTTTTATGTAATTTTTTGAACATATCGGCTGCTGAAATAAATGTAAATATAGAAGTAAAGTCACCAAGATGATAATCAAGACATATGAGACATAAAGAAATCCTTTATTTCATTTAGATTCATCAAAGAGTCATTTTCTTTACAAAATCTCATGCATAAATTTTGGACCAAAGTCAAACTTAGACATCCCCGATGGAACATACAAAAGGACCTCTGACAGAAAACCAAAACTGAACTCTGAAAGCTGGATCAGCTTCCCACAGATTTCTCCCCACTTGACTCTGCACAATAGCCTTTGTCGATCATGAAAATTAATTCACAAACAGACAATTCTACACAGACTATCAAAGATAGATCAACACCTCTGAAAAACAAGTGTCTGAATGATGTGATTCAGCCCTGAATATTGTTGTCTACAATAAGACCCTGCTATCATAAAAGAGAATTAGGCTTGTGATGAATAATGAATGAATGAAAACTGAACTATCTCAACGTAAACTCAAGAGAAAACCTTAGTATGCTTCATCTTCTATCCTCCTCTTGTTCCTCCCTTTCCTTTGCTTTTAAACAAATTAGAATTGGTTGAAGTAGTTGAACCAACCCATTAGTTAAGGTAATTAAAAGATTCAACTAACTTTATTTAGGGGGGAGAGTAATAATTATAATAAGGGTTATAAATAAAATAATAACTAGTAGGTGGGACCCCTTGTGACTCCCTTTAGTTCATAATAATCATAACAATCATAACATAATCATTAGTTAAGTAAAACACACCTCCTTGTGTCTCCCATCAACATGTTCAATTTTGGCAAATTTATCTCGTGAAATTTGAAATTATTTTCAAAAATATTACTCATATATCCAAAATAAAACATGTTGTCCAAAATTTCCTGAAGTCAACTATCATTAACAATGGATAAAAATAAAACTTAAAACCATATTTCCCAATATGCAATGAAACCCTTCCTTGATTGTTGTTGTCACCTCTTGATTTTCCTGAACTTGTATTTGGTTGTGCAGAGCCTTTAGGCCTAATCTCATTGATCACGTGAGAACAATCGTCCCTCAAATGCATCCGGTAAGACACAGATTTGTCAGAGCCATTGAAGGGTGAGGAAGGGGCAATAGTGGCTTTTTCTTTATCAAGGGCATGGTGGGCCTCAGTTTTCAATCTCTTGCTAGCATGGGAGGATTGCACTGGCGAATGGTCAGGGGCAGCTTGGACAATGGGGTTAATAGGCAGAGGAGCAAGCAAGGAAAAGTTGGGCCAGCCACGATGTTGGGAGACTGTCGGGTGGACAATCTCCTACCATCCATCATTTTTCGGGACCTTGGGTTGCAATGAGACATGAGGAGGTACGGGGATACCGGGGGCTTGCGGGGCTTGGAAAGGAGGCCTTTCAGGCCTAGGTTGGACTATTCCCTGCCCAATCCAATTGAAAAATCAGGCATGAAACAATTGGCCAAGCTCTTGTGAATCAGCATCAAAATGTATTGAGTACCTGGGCCTTCTTGGGCCTCGGTTCCAATTACCTCTACCTCTGTTTCCTCGACCATGGCTACCTCGACTGAAAAAACTCATCCTACATGTGTGATTGATTAGCAAATAGTCTTTTAAATAACCATACATGACAACTCTTAAAAATATGAAATAGATTTGGCTCAGCAATGTATCAGACTCATGCAATCCAATCCATATAAATTGCTTTATTATTTATCAATGAGCAAGAGGGGAAAAGGGTTCTGGGATATGCGAGGGGTTTGTATTGAGCGAAACATGATACAATGAGGGGGAAAAGAACATGGTTATTTCTCAATGACAACAACAATCAACTGCAAAGAAACCCAATAAAACATCACTATAATCCACACAAGACACTGCCACCTTCAATTGTTTTAACACCGAAATTATCTTGACTGTAATCAATCTCAGAATAGGGAGTGAAAAAATGAATATGGGAAGGTGATGGGATTTGTAATTAGCGGAAAATGAAATAATGGAAGGGAAGAAGAACGATTATTGTTCATGAAATTAATTAAGTGATCCATAAAACATTCTGCCAAAAGAGAGGCACCAACCAACAATCATTGCGACCAAATATCAATTACTGTGTATTCACCTAGTTCATTGTTCATAATCAAATATCCAATACAATGCCATGACAAGACAGTATGCATTTTACACAATCTGTAAAGGGGATTTTGTTCCATTCTTGCATCTTATAAAAAATTTCAAACAATAACCATTCCACTCTGTTAACCATCAAAATCAACCACTTCCCATACATTACTTCAATCAACAAATATACTCAAAGTCGTGTTTCTAAAATTAACAATGAAGTCACACTATCACTGCAATCAGGCCTGTCATTTAAATGCAGTGATATTCGTTAAACATATATAGGCAGTAAACCAAATAATCTGGATTAAATTGCAAGATCCGAATTGACATTTAAACAGACAGTCAACACCCACCATTTTGACACCATCTATGCACATGGTAATTCACTCATGCCATGTAATTATGCCACTATAAAAGCCTAATTCAATGTGACTTAAAAAGTTGGGTCATCCATCCAACACAACGAGGTATCCACAACATGCTTTTCTTAACAAATGATCGATTGCAACAAAAAAGACATGCTTGAAACTCTGTGGGTATCCCTGAGTGTGAAACCCAAGCTATCCATATTATACACAGTGTGCAGCCACCCAGACACCACAATGCAACATCTCTATTTCACAAAAACAAACACACAGTCACAGGAATAACTCAACCCATTGTGTTGAGTCATCAATCCAATACTATATGGCTTTGATTTAGTCAAACTATAATCAACAATGTTGTGTGCAACTTGGCTTATGCAATCATACAATCATAAGCATGCAGTGGATGTAGTTCATATAGTCATCCTGGTTACAATAACCATTATTTCATTGTATAGAACACCACACACACAATGCGGTATGCGTGAGCAATGTCAAGCAATTGTAACCAATGCCAGCGAAACATTCAAATAATCCTTAGCACAAAAAATACCAATGACTGTGTATCAACCAACCAATTCACCACTATCATAAAAATCAATTGACCTAACAAGTTGTGGCAACCACGCATACCCACACATCAATTTGAATCGGGGCAGCGGCCCTCTCCATTAAACAATACTGAGTTATTAAACATAAGGAGAGTGATTGTGTTAT
The DNA here is from genome assembly GCA_032191745.1 of Picea mariana. Lineage (NCBI taxonomy): Eukaryota > Viridiplantae > Streptophyta > Pinopsida > Pinales > Pinaceae > Picea > Picea mariana. The sequence continues at coordinate 2,058 of JASDQU010322805.1, read as the reverse complement.
TTGAGTTGTGAAAATAACAATGCAGGGTTTACCATTGTTATAACAGAGGCGGTAACTAAATGTCAAACCAACACGACTGTCATATGACCAACTGGGTGAGTCTGTATTCAAATTAATCGACAATACATTCAATCCACAATAACCCATAGTAAACTTGATAGGCCCAACAATCTTCTCTATGAAACTTCAGACTAGAGGGTAAGGGTTTGTTCTGTAGATAACATAGGGCAAACAGAGCCAACTCCTTGTAATGGTGAAAACTCTGAGGCCAATGGTGCATACACAGAGAGAACCACGACTCATTCGTGGACAAGTAACAAATCCATGATAGGGGGGCATAACATAAGGTGAGGATTCGGCCTAGCAATGTTATTTAACGCACGCAGGGTATAACCCTTGTGCTTTTAGTTCAAACAACCATAGTACTGAGGTGAAGACAGGGTCGAGTAAGAACATAAAACCCACTTCGTGACCCTTAGTGGTGGAATCACCAATGCCCAAGCGAACAAAACACAGTGATGTAGAAAGCCTTCAACCATTAAACCCATAAAATCCAAAGACTGGATATAGTGAAAAATGCGTGAAGATAACTATCCACCCGAGACCAAACAAAAACCCTCCAACTAAACCAGCAAGGATAATAGAGAACTACCACCCAGGAATACCAATAACTTCTATAAATTCAATATTATCCCAGGAAGAACCATCCACGCTTCATTCTAAGAATACAATTTCACACAGTTGCAATACTTAGGAAAACACAAACCAATACACATGAGTTGTTAATCATTTCATAACCAGAGCAGACTCACGAATGGACAAAAAAAGACATACCTGTAATCGAATTCCTTAAAACGCGAGTTGGTCGAGTAGTTCCTCTCTGCTAAGAAACCGAAGCATAACCACAGCAGCAAGATCGAACAATAGCCTGACTAGGGTGGTGGCTAACGGAAGGAGGAAGGGTGACATGCAGTAAATGCACGTCGCCTCCACCCACATTTCATTAATTCATCAGTACATGCCAACCAGATCTTCATTAACATCATTAATCAAACCATATATCAAGATCATCACCACATTAAAATCCAATAGCACGACCACCATATTCCTTAACTTGTGCCATACATAAAACAACCATATACCATATCACAAAGTTAAATCGCATAACCATTAGTGTCCATTACTTTGTCAAAATGTGCCACTCATATCATGTCCTTCCAAGATATACCATATGTATATCAACCACATAACTCAATTACATTGCATGACCATTAAATTTCTAGCTATGATTTAACCATAACCATTAAGTCTTTTATGCATATAGTATAGTGTATAGGAAGTTTAAATTCTTCCCCTTTGCAATTGTTGCATTGTTCTTATTTCTTTCCAATTGTTTGCATGTGATATAGTAAAATTGCAGAACTAGATCCCTTTTTCCTTTGCATTTGTCATAGTGTTTTTGCTTTTCTCCAAACTTCCTTTTATGTATTTTCACTAACATGTTTGTTGTGCAGGTGCAATAAGAGCAGATAGTAATGATATCAATGAATAGCATAGGCCGTAATAACATAAGGAACCAACATTTCATAAGCTCAAACCATAGCCAATAACAAAAGATCTCATCAACCATGTAAGTCGTGTCGCACATCATCACAACATAAAAAATGAACAGATTTGATCTTCAATAGTTCAAGGGGGGCCCACCTACTAGTATTATTTAGCCTTTATAATAATAGGCTTTAGCAACACTTTTCGGGAAAAACTTCGTTGACAATTTTAATCGTCAACACCTAGGAAGTTGAGGTACCAAATTACACCAACTTACCCATAGGGCCCACATGACTTTTGGCATTTCACCTTCTAGGGTTAGGTTTTTGGATGTATAGGGTTTTGGCATTCATGAGTAATATGAAAAGGGCATATGGAGCCTCATTGTAATCCATTATGCTCAGACAGATGTGCGTAGTAGCCACATCTCTTCTCAAAGATAGCTACCACCATTCGAGCAAGTTCCAATTCTGGAGTTTTACAGTTTCAGCCTATTTCTTTATTTAATAG
>JASDQU010322803.1:0-13024 GCA_032191745.1 Picea mariana | reverse complement strand
TTTAACTTTATTACTTTGAAAATGTCCTCATTAAATCTATACTCTTAAAAGTTTAGAATAACACTAAAATAAATGTTGCTTGTGTTTCCAATTATGCAATTGAATACTAGTGAAGCTATGCAAAACTATGCAATAAATTAGTGTTTTCTATATGAAATATTCAATCTATAATTTTTAATTTGAATATTAGTGAAGTTATGCAACAAATTAGTGTTTCTTATATGAAATATTTAATCTATAATTTTATAATAAATTAAAATGAGGAGTGGAGTTAAAGCAATCATTTAACTTAAAATTAAATTGAGGAGTGGAGTTAAAGAAATCATTTAACATAAAGATGATACAGAAAGAAAGAAATTATATTAATAATTATAAATGATTAAATTTGATAAATGAAATTTAAAATTACATGTAATGTAAGAAAGATGAACTAGGATAATGTGGATATTCGGGGATCAACCTGGATCATGAATGATCTTCGTGTTAACATAGAATAATTTCTTAATCTAAATTAATAAAAATACATGAGAGGTTCTTCATTTATATGAATGAAGAGAGCCAATAAATAGCTAGGAATAGTTGTTTAGTTGAGAGCCTATGTAAGATTACAACTCACAGAGGATGGGTGTGTTGGAAAACACCAACACCCCTCTATAAGAAAAACGTAGAGAGACAAAAAAATAAAACAAATATGGGTCTCAACAACAAGGCCTGATGAGGTACCCATGTACAAACTCTCATAAATAGAGAAAAGGAGAAAAACACGTAGGATAAAAACTCCACTCCAAAAGAGAGTCAATCTCCAATGCACATTTCAAACTGTTGAGGCAATGAGAGTTGAATACACACTCCCAAAATAAAGTAATCCTCTAGAATTGAGTCCCAACACAAAAGGATTGATCAGGTAATAATTTAAAACTGAGAAAACATCATATGGTGAGTGTCCCTACATATGTCAATCCATCTCACCAGAGTGCACAGGTCACTAGTCACTGCAACTGTCGAGTCAATATAGAAATTAGAGTTGTGTACAAGGCTCACTTTGAATATGCTTGATCTCAATTGAAAATGGTGAGTAAAAAATCACCCGAGGAAGCATTTCATACCACCCCCCCCCACAATGTTGAAATGAGTGGAAAAGTTGATCTAAATGGATGTCACAACTGATGAATAAAGTATGGAGTACGAGCTAAAGGAGACAAATATGAAAACAACCTAAGAAACAAATATTCTAAAGTGGCGAGCTCCAAGAGACTGCAAAACAAGGAAGTACATGGAGACAAATTTCTGGTTACACCCCTAAAACTATTTGTACAAATGGCACAGAACAAGAGGTACCATAAATAGCCATAATGGACAACAATATTCAATATGGGTCCCAACAAACAAGGCCATGTTAGGTACTCATTTACAATAGGGGATTTAACAACTATTCATTGAGCTCATGATGAAAAACAAAATATCAATTAAGCAAATCATTATGGTGTGCAACCTCTCACCATAAATAGAGTGGAATGCTCTTTGAAAATCCTCAAACAAAATGGAAAATCAAGTATTCTCTTAAGAGATATAGCCAAAACTTTACCAATAACCTCTAAAATACAATAAATTGGAAAAATAAACAATATGCCAAAGGGCCTCCAAATTTAAAACACAAACTCCTTCTCATACAATTGATAATTTGTTTGATTGGCCAAACACATGGAAATTGAATTTGAACCCAAGCTCCCCCTTCAACCACAAATCTATGAGCCAATCACTAGTCCATATCCACTTGAAAAAATGGAACCATAAAAATACAAACCCACCTACCAATGGCATAGACAGGGTCAATAAAATTGGCATATCCATAGCCAAGGTAGTGTTGGGTCAAGCTATATGGTGCACACAAACCAGAATTTGATCCATCATTGGTAGCCATCTTGGTCACAAGAATAGGCTCCTAGAAAACATGAGGAGAACCGACATTGGCTGGAATGTTGGTTACCGAGGAAGGATCCAGAGGTGAGAAGGAGGGTGATAGAAGGAAAAATGACTAGTTAGTGAATAGAAATATGGGTCCATTTTCTGACTCCGATGGAGAATTGAACCCTGTAGGAGGCGAAGGGGTTGGTGGTGGAGTAATTGGGAAAAATGGCACGTGCAAAACCATTACCCCAATCTAAAATGTCCATTTTGACTCTGTTCTTGCTAAGGTTTCATGATCGATTCTACCCAAATCTATGGATGATTCAGGTGGATATTGGTGGCCACCCACCTGTTCCAACTGACTCCTCTTGTTAGTTCTTAGTTCAACATGTTCTTCTATACTTATTTGTAATTGTGGGTTCTACACTTCTGGGGTTGTATGAAGCCGTACACATCTTCCAGGTGGATACTGGTGGCCTCCCACCTAATCCAACTGGATTTTTTTGTATGTTTTCATGTCAACACATCTTGTTGTACTTCCAGGGCCATTTTGGGACCCTAAACAGTGTTTTTTTGGCTTGCCACAATCAAATTGTAGACAATTTTAAAGTTTGATGATGTAATGTGTAGTTCTCGAAAAGACCTTTCCAACAGGCTATCACACGCCTAAAACAGAGATCGTATGAAAGCGTTACGACCCTAAGAAGTTAATGTACTAACTTACCCAAACAGAGCCCACATGACTTTTGGCGTATCATCTCCTAGGGTTAGGTGTTTGGATGTCTAGGGTTTTGGCATTCATGTTTATCATAAAAATTCCTTCAGAGCCTCATTGTAATCATCTTCTGGTGAATAATCATAGCCCTTACATATCTTCTCAGAGATAAAGCTGCCACCATTCTAGAGAGTCTTACACTCTGTATTTTTACAGTCTCTTTACAATACTTTCATTAATAGAAATCAAGTATTGTTGTGTTTCTTTGTTTCTAGAAATTTTCATGAGTACTTCATTATAATTACTCTGCCTTTGTTTGGTTCCAAAAATAATCTGGATCAATGGTATCAGAGTAGGTTTCTCTTGATCGTTTGTTTTTTCACGCATGTCCCCTACGAGGTCCAAGTATGGCCAGTTGGGTCTCGATCTTGTCTCTCTTGAGGACAATCACTCTCGCACGTCCAAGAAACCTCAATGGCGACATAAAAGAAAAATGGCAGAGCGGAATGTTCTATTAACCTGTTGCTTGAGAAATCTCTCACGTGACAAAGGGATGAAATGATGGAGAATTTTTCACACATCCTTCAATGCATGCCGATAGCAACAAGCACATCTTCATCAAGCGACCAATTTGGAGGAACTTCTCCCTTCAAGGTACAAGTTAATTTTGATATTCCCATATTTGAAGGTCAGATGGATGTAGATGCCCTAGAAAATGGTTAAATCTATTAGAAGATTATTTCTCTGTTCAAAAGTTTTTCGACAAGGAAAAGATCACCTTTGCACTCCTTAAGGCTCTCCCCCATGTCAAACATTGGTGGGAAACTTACTGGGAGAAAAAATCCACAGAGGAATCTAGAATATATGGGGTCGAGCCCACTTGGTATTTTCTTGTGGATGTGGTCAAATAACAGTACTATCATGTTGATAACTATGAAGAGCAGTACATGATATGGACCACATTGCGGAAAGAGAAGAGCCAAACAGTGTTGGAGTTCACAAATACTTTTCATACCTTGCACACCTTGAAATTCGCTCGAAATAATCATTGGCAGCAGAGGTCAAAGACACGAATCTGAACCCTGATTCAGAATCCGATCCAAAAAATATTGAAAATAGACAGATCATTGACGCATACCCCACTGCTACTGTCACAACCACAACAATTCAACTAGAAGAACCAATAGATCTTTAAGAGGGGTAGCGCCTCTTTCATTCACATATGTGGGTGAAAGGGACCCCATTTCATTTCATTGTTGATAATGACATCCAGAAGAACCTCATCTCATCTAAGGTCGTCAAACAGTTGGGGTTGTTGAAAACACCACACACGTAGCCATACAACATTAGGTGGATTCACCAAGGATGAGATCTTAGCGTCAGCCAGGAGTGTCGCCTATCCTATGGCATCCATCCCTTCAAGGATGAGGTAGTGTGTTATGTTTCCCCTCTTGATGTCTGTGATGTTGTTTTGGGCCAACCATATATGTGGAAATGTCATGTTGTCTATGATTCTAGACCCCGTAGTGTCATTATTACTCTAGGAGGTCAACTCTACAGGATACCAGAGGTAGTTCTGACTACTAATTCACCAAAACGGTTCCGCAAGGTAATCTCTCATACTGCAAAATTCATCATCTTCACAGTCTGTTCAAAGGATGCACAAAATACCACTACAACCACTGCATTCTCAACACCTTCTTGTTAGAAATAATAGGTGTGCTTGTTTAACCATAGACAATAGAGAAATATTTTCACCCAACCATAGGCCAAAGCCACCCCAGAGAACCTTAACCTTGACAAAGAGAATAATTCTGGAAGCAAACCCTAGGTCAAAAATCCAATCAAGGTAGCATACCACTCTCCAGAGCTAGCGTACCAAGCAGAAATTCCAAACCATAACCAAGAGAAAGTCCAAGCCTAAAACCAAAAAAACTAGTTGCAGTAGATGCAACTACAACTACTCTCCAAAATTGCGCACTTATTGAATTTATGCAGTTGCGATCTTTGTGTGTACAAATTATCTCTGGCATCCTATATTTATACTGCTCTTTCTTAGTTGTATGGGCCAACTTCTCTTTTTGGAGGCTAAAGACTCAATATTAAATTATTTTCTTTATCTGACTTGTCTTCTAGGGTTATATCCAATTCTTTAGGGTTTCTTCTTGCTCCCCGAAATATTCTATTCTTGTCAGGGTTACACGTGGAGGTTAATACCTCCCACAACTACCATAATATCAACACTCCCTCCTTGCTAGGTAGGTATTGAAGGAAATGGTCTTGAGAAAAAACATACCATTCAACCGGTAGCATCATCATAGCCACTCAGACTATCTCATGATTAAATCATCACCACCATCATCACTATCAATATCATATTATAGCATCAATTGCATCATCTCTTTAAGACATACTCCATCTGAGTAATGATGTTGAATAAGTCACTCACTCCACAGAGTGATACAAAAACTATTCTTCTAATACGAACATATATCCTAGAAGAATAATTGTTCCAACATATGTTGGAAGCCACACCATGGGATACAAGGACTATTCTTCTAATTCGAACATACGTCTTAGAAGAATAATTGTCTTGGACCATACACTGACTATCCATCTAGCTGGTAATCATTTTAAACACTATTGATAGTCTTCATGGCAATCAGAACATTTCCATTCAATAGAACACAATTGTTTCTATCCATAGTAGTACACAACTACTATCCAGTGGTACACAACCACACCAAGTAGCACACAACTACTTGATAAGTGACACATAGTCACAAATAGTGGAACACATCCAACACAGTGGCATACAACTACTGTCCAGAGACATACAATCACACAATAATCATATCATCCGATATCAACCTGTATAACAATATCATGATACAAACTGAGTCATCCGGGCCATTCTTCCACTCACATCTATGAGATCTGGAAGAGCATTTGCACTCAGAAGGTAAATCATCAGCCATGGGCTATCTAGACTATTCTTCTCAAGCATAGAATAATAATTTCTCCTGATTTTTGAGCCCGGATCATTCACCTAACAGGGCCATTCCTCCAACACTAATCATAATGCAATATTGAGAGAATGAGTATGCCCTAGGGAATGCTTGTCCCTGATTGTTAAAACTAGACCATTCACCTAACTGGGCCATTCTTCCAGCACTAATCATACTGAAACCTGGAGAGATTGAGTCTACCCTAGGGAATTACTGTCTGGACCATTTCTTAAGGAACTGATTGTCCTGCACCAACCTCAAAAATGGACCATTCTTTAAAACTGCTCACAATTGTGAACTTTGAAAGAATGACTGCCCGACGAGGTGGAACATTCTACTTGAGCACTACTCAGAGTGACTTCCAAGAAGAATGAATGTCCTAGACCATTCCCCCACACTGGCCACAAGGGGAATCATTGTCTATAGTACATCAGAAATCTATCGAACCATTTTCATTACGAAAATGACTGTCCGATCTGGACCATTTTCCGAACTTGAAATTTTTTGTTCGTCATAAATCTCAAACCAATTTTCGAAATGGAAAGGAACTGCTCATCCTAGACTATTTTTTGAACTAAAAAATGACTTTCCATAAATCAATAACACATCAGTGCTCCCTCCCAACTTGGGAGTAATATCTTCCTTTTTCAATAAGGAAGTGGTCTCCACGAGCCCCATCTTGTTTCTTAAGTACGCAAAATTTTCATCTTGGATAGAGGCTTTACCAAAATATCTACTATCTACTCATCTATGGAGATATATTGGAGAACCACTTCTCTTTTCTGGACTTCATCATGGAGAATATAATTCTTGATCTCAATGTACTTCGGTCTGTCATGGAACACTGGTTTTCTCTGAAGGATTCATATAGATCTGATCATTATAATATATCATGGTCGATTTCAGCATTTATGTTTCCTGCTAGCTCATGATATTGTGGCAAAGCTCAAACTGAAACATATCCAAGTAGTACTTCTTCTATCATCGTGAGAGTTTTCCATGGATTAGCAATCCATCATCTCGGACTTCTGAGTAACTATTTTGATACGCTATCTCTGTTATAGAAAGTTTTCACCATGCTTATATTGTATATGAGATACTCTACATTGGGTTGTTTGAATCCATAAAAGGTCCTCTTATATTTGCATACATGGGTCTCTTTCTAGTATAAGCTTCTTTCTCCCTTGCTTTATTTGGGAAGAACAATCTTTTACATGTAAATTCCAATCCATGGATACTGGTGAGTTTTCGTTATAGTTTTTCTCCCTCCTTATGGAAGAACCTATAAATCTTGCAATTCTTTTGTTCACAAGTCTTTTTCACATGTTCTTACATACACTATTCTTTATCATAACTTCCATTTATTCTTCTTGATTTCTTCTAGTGGGTTCAAACCAAGTTGGTAGTCTTGTGATTCTCGGTATAATAACTGGTTGTTCTGAATTTTCTTTCTTTCTTGGAATCTTCATGTTCTTCCTCATGTTTCTCTTTATCTCTTGGGTCCATGGAGTCTTCTATAGATTCCATGCCCTAAATATTTTGACTTCTTCCTTTCATCATAGGATCATGGATGTAGATGGACAACTAAGGATACTTTAAGGCTTTTTTTCAAAGAAGAATTCTTCTGAACACGTGTTTTTTATCATGGTTGTTGCTTGCAATGGGAACATGGAAATATACTTCATAATCCTCAATTGCTCATATCATTTAGGATGAGCTCCCTCCTAATACTTGTTTCATGTATGAATGCATGCTCTTCTTTTTGTAATTCTATAATCAGCTCCCTCTATCTAAGAGATTCCATGCTTCCGTCTGCATCCTTATTGCCTTCTGCAAAGTATCACAAGTATTTTTCGAATTTCCTCTTGATTGATTACTTCTAATTTCCTCTGGGTCTCTTCAAGTCTGATTCTGATTTCATCTTATCTTGCAGTTGTTACTTATATAATAGCTTCCACATGAATTGTTACCAAAGATTGTCAACGTACTTCATCTTTTCATGTGTATTGCTTGACTTGTAGTCATCGTGATAACAATCCTTATCTTGTTATTCTTCCATAGGTATTGTTTCACTTGAACATCTTATCTTCTAAGAAATGGATATACAATATATGTACAGGAACTATGTAAACATGGTATGTACAAGAACTTTGAAGAATATTGTTACCTTGACTTAGAAGAGGAAGTATGTTTTATCATGCTTGACCTTCTTTGAGGGTTCCCTTTCTTAGGAAACTAATGCTTTGTATGTTTCCTTCCTTTTCTTTAACTCGGGACAGTGGTTCCTATAGTGACCATATTTTCGACAGTCGAAGCATTGTATCTTTGAAATATCTTTTTCTTGATTTGGTTTCATCTTCAAGCCAAACTTCTTCTTATTCCTGAAATTATTGAACTTTGTTGTGAAGGCTTGATCTTCGTATCTATTTTGGGATTTCTATTTTGCGTTAATCCTTGATTCTTCTTGTGCACAGCAAGTCCAAAGTTCTTCAAATGTGGGATACTCCTTTCTTATGTTCATGTTTGCAAAAAATGCATCATGTGCCTTGGGAAGGCCATTGAGTACTATATTTACCGATTCCTTTTCTGAAATGATTTCTTCAATAACTTGTAGTTGATCTCTTAACTGAGAGATTCTTACAAAGTATGATGTTATGTTGTCATCATCATTCATTTTCATGCCATGGAGCTCATTCTTCAAACTCATTACTTGTCCAATGTTTCTGACTGAGAAGAGGTTAGTTAGGGAATCATACATCTTCTTAGATGAGTCAAGATAAGAGATGTAGGGTATCAAGTGGTCTTTTACAGAGTCCACCATGATACTCACATTGAGGGAAAGAAGATATTGTTTTGTCACCTACATTGGTTCCTACACAATGCCTCATCAAACCCAGAGACAACAGGTTGGTGGAACTGATTCAACCCCTACAACAACAGGTTTGTGACAGTCTTCCACAAGCCAAGAAGCACAACTTCTCCAACAAGGCACACATCTCACCAAGCTTCAAATTCAGAAAATGCTTTCCCCTATTCTTAGGGCACTATACTCAATGGAGACCATTTCTTCCTAAGGGGTGAAGATTGATCCAGGTGGATATTGGTGGCTACCCACCTGTTTCAACTGGATCCTCTTGTCAGTTCTTGGTTCAACATGTTCTTATGTACTTCTTTGTAGTTATGGGTTCTACACTTATGGGGTTGTCTGAATCCCTACACATCTTTCAGGTGGATATTGGTGGCCTCAAACCTAATCCAACTAGATTATTTTGTATGTTTTCATGTCAGCACATCTTGTTGTACTTCCAAGGACGTTTTGGGGCCCTAAACAATGTTTTTTTGGCTCTCCATAGTCAAATTGTAGACGGAGTCAAAGTTTGACGGCGTAATGCGTATTTCACAAAAATAACTTTCCAACAAGCTATCATGCGCCTAAAACGAAGATCGTATGAAAATGTTAGGACCCCGAGAAGTTAATGTACTAACTTACCCAAACGAGGCCCACATGACTTTTGGCGTATCATCTCCTAGGGTTAGGTTTTTGGATGTCTAGGGTTTTGGCATTCATGTTTATCATAAAAAGGCCTTCAGAGCATCATTATAATCATCTTCTAGCGAATGAGTGTATCTATCACATCTCTTCTCAGAGATAAAGCTTCCACCATTCTAGCGATTATTGTAGTCTGTATTTTTATAGTCTCTTTACAATTCTTTCATTAATAGAAATCAAGTATTGTTGTATTTCTCTGTTTCTGGAAATTTTCATGAGGACTTCATTATAATTACTCCTCTTTCGTTTCGATCTGAAAATAATCCAGATCAATGGAGGGTCATGATCTAAGTATGCAAGAGGTGTATTCAAATCTCAAATCGAGCCACCAAAGAAGGCCACCGGTGGAAAGATATCCACAATTAAAAAAATAGGAAATATGCACACAAAACAAATAGATCCCCACAATCTGAGAATTATGACCGAAGTAGGTTGTGATCCGATTTGAACAATAAGCGGGCATGTAGGTATGGTTGAACACCCACGGTGGAGTTCCCATGAGATAGGAATGCATCCATGGGGATGTTTTGTAGAGGTCTAGCGAGATTTTGATGTCATGACTTGATGTCGGAACTGAGGAGATTTGATCTGAATACCTAGCCATCAATAGGTCTGACCATTCTTGCAACATGATCACTCATCAATTGGAACTCCAACAACAAAAAAAATCATGTTCTATGGACATAAGGTTATGATAGAGGTGCACAATCCATCTAGAGAACCCTAGAGTAGTAGATCCAGATCTAGCGATTTTCCAACACAAAGACTCGGACAGAGGAGCCATGGCACTCAACAGGGTTGACCTAGTTTCGAATTCTGATCTCTTTAGGAACCCCAACTTTGGAGAACAACAATAAATCCCATTCCCTCTAGCCCAACGAAGACCATAAAAATTCATGTGAAAGAAATATTAGGGTTTGAAGAACCACCTAAATTTTTCCACACATAGGGAATATGGATCAAATCAGATCTGTAAAAGCAAGCTTGCGGAAGATCCATAAAATCTAGGATCCTGTATTTGAGATAATCAATCCCACACTCGGCCAAGATATGTGCAGATATGCCTATATTTGAGACAATGTCCCACAAACCATGGGGAAAACAAAAAAAATCACACAGGTGAGAAAATAAAAAAACAACAGGAAAAGTATACACATGCTCAGAAAACAAGCAGGGAAGAAAGCGCCTGTTGTGATACCATGTGGATATTTGAGGATCAACCTAAATCATGAATGATCCTCATGCTAACAGAGAATAATCTATTAATCTGAATGAATAAAAATACATGAGAGGATCTTCATTTATATGAATGAAGAGACCCAACAAATAGCTAAGAATATTTGTTTAGTTGCCAGCCTATGTAAGCTTACAACTCACATAGGCTGAATGTGTTGGAGAACACTAATTCAAACATATAAGAATAATTTGAGTTTGCGAGGGGCACTAAAACACAAAATCAATGTATACAAGAGACTTGTGTGTGATGCAAATACACCCACCAGTCCTTACATTTAGAACATACGACAGACCTTGATGGGCCTAGAATCTAAACCTATTCCTCTAGAAAAAGCACACATAATCTCTACTCAACCTAGAGCTTCATCACTATTCAATATGTTGGTGGGATTTTTTCATAAGGGTGAGAAAAAATCCTTACTTCATGGTTGTGAATCAAGAAAGAAACAAAATGGAAATGAAACTAGAATAAAAAAACCTAGCAATGCTCATGCAAGTAAAACCCTAATTCATGTGAAGTACAATAAACAATTGTGCAAAAGAAAAGACATTCATCATGAATAAGGAAATAAAAGAATGAACATTGTATTAACTCAATGAAGAGGGAAAAGTACATACAACACCTTGTAGAGTGGATTGATGAAGAGGAATGGGATGCAAAGTGTAAGTTTTAAACCTTTCAAGTGAAACAATGAATACATATTCTTAAGCAAAATAGAAAGAACAACAATGGAAAACACACAGTACATAGAGATGTACCTTGGAAAGCCTTGTCGAAAAAACCAACAAACCTTAGAGCCACACCTCTATCTTCTTCATTGTATTTACTTAACTATACAAAATATAATATTTAGGTATTCCCCGGTATCCAAAACCATAATCTGTTATCCTAAATTAGATTAAAACCATAATTCCTTAACCGAGATTAGATTGTAATGGGATAAAAAACCATTGGCTAAAATAGGGAAAAACGGACAAAAAAAAAGCCAATTTTCTTCAAGGGTTGCAACACCCCTACGACACATACGTATAGTGCATGGAAATAACCATGAAAATAATATAACACATTCCCAACACAAATCCCCTCCTTGGGATGGGTCCTTTAGTTCCTTGGTGTGCTCCAACTCAAACCTTGGGTATAAGAGAAGGTAAGAAACTTGAATAATAAGGAAAGAGAGTAGGGCTCTCGAGACTCTATAGTATTCCAATAACATAACCTTTCTTGGATATAATGATGTGAATAGGTGACTATAATAGCTTTATTTATAAGTGTATAGTGGAGAACCCTCTTACACAGTCTTCTATGTAGTGGTTAAATGTGACTAGATCAATGTTTAATAATAGTAATTGGGGTTTGATGAGGTCAATGCATAACTAATACATCATTTAGAAGGCACCAATGAATTGATTGGGCTAGAAAATAGTTCAAAAATTGTGCTTTTTTTAATGTTAAGCCCTAATGTTGGCTCATTACCCCTTAATTGGGGCATATTAGATTAGTAATGCTATTTTATTTATGTCATCTTTAGGCCATTAGTTGTAATTTAGATTAGTAATGTTATTTTAATTATGTCGGCTTCAGGCCATTATTTGTAATTATACCTCCTAGTCTCCTATATATACCAAGGAGACATTTTCATTTTGAATCATCTTGTACTTGAACATNGGCGTTGAGTACTTTTCCTAAGGTTTTTTTATGCCATATTGATGTTTGGTTCTTAACATATGGTATTAGAGCTCAAGGTCTTGGGGTTTTGCTGCTACTTCTGAGACACCGTGGAATTTTCGCTATAACTTTTTTTCTACAACGTTTCATAAGGAACCTCTTAGAGGGTATTTATTAGACGGATCAAGGTACGTTGGGCTCAAAATTCATCTCCTGAGGCCTTATACTTTCGGAGATACAGCCTGTACAAGATAGGGTTATGGAATCATCCTTAAATGAGTCATTGAGGAATTTTTGCTATAAAAACGTTTCTGTAACGTTTCAGACCCTACCCTCTGGAGACCATTTACAGAAATTAGTAGTGTATTTGTGGTAAAACTTTCAGCTTCTGGGTCATCTTAAATTTGTAGATACACCCTGTGTAAGATAGGGTATCTGACTAGCCCTATTGACTAGTCTCAAGAAGGTGTTCTAGGTAAAACAATCATAACTTATTCCTAGAGTATCCAAATTGAGTGGGACTGGTTGCATTGGATCTTGGACGGTCTGTAGTATTTTGGGTGCACGTTTCAGAATTTGATATCAATTATTTTGTGCAGGGCATTCTATACAAGTGAGATCTCCTGGAAAGGCCAAAAATCGGAAAGTTGTGAGGAAGTTACTGTAAATTCCACTTGGCACATCCAATTTTGATCAGACCTGTGGAATTGCAGAGAATAAATATCAGAGAACTACCTAAAGGAAATTTTCATACCCAGAAGGGCCGAAACTTGGGAGATATAACAGAATAAATATTGTCTAGCAGAACCACCTCAAAATCAAGACTCAAAAGTGATATTTGGCCAACATGCCACCCAAAAGGGGACCTCCTACACCAAATAAGCCTCCAGAAAATCCTAATTGGACTCTTGATGAAGGTGAAGAAATGCGTAGGGACATAA